>CM007348.1:884033-929757 GCA_000333855.2 Endotrypanum monterogeii | reverse complement strand
TGGAACGTGGCGGGCGAGTGCATGCACGAGTTCCCGCGTGACGGCCACGAGGACTGGGTGAGGAGCATCTGCTTCTCGCCGTCGCTGGAGCACCCGGTCGTGGTCACCGGCAGCTGGGACAACACCATCAAGGTGTGGAACGTGAACGAGGGCAAGTGCGAGCGCACCCTCAGGGGCCACAGCAACTACGTGTCCACGGTGACAGTGTCGCCCGACGGGTCGCTGTGCGCGTCTGGTGGTAAGGACGGCGTGGCGCTTTTGTGGGAGCTGAACGACGGTGAGCAGCTGTTCAAGATCAACGCGGAGTCGCCGATCAACCAGATCGCCTTCTCGCCGAACCGCTTCTGGATGTGCGTCGCGGCGGAGAAGTCTCTCTCCGTGTACGACTTGGAGAGCAAGTCTGTCATCGCGGAGCTGACGCCTGACGGCACGAAGCCCTCCGAGTGCATCTCCATTGCCTGGTCCGCCGACGGCAACACGCTGTACTCCGGTCACAAGGACAACCTCATTCGCGTGTGGTCCATCTCGGATGTCGACGAATAACTGCGTGCTGCGGGTACCAGTCGAGGTGGTAAGCAAGGGTGATGCGGCACGTAAGGCAGCGAGAAGTGTGGAGGCCCCAGGGCCGCGACACACCCTCGGGATGCACGCTGGTTGCATTGACCTTGGGTGAACGCCCCCGCCGGCCGTGTGCTTGCCTCACCCACTCCCCTGTGCTTTTGAGTCCTTTGTCACTCCATGTGTTTCCCAGCCCTCCGCGAGTTCATCGGATCCCGCCTATTTCTGTGTTTTCTCGTGTCATCTTTCGTTCACCATCACGTAACCAAATGACGCCAGTGCGCTGCACAGACGAGGGTAGGGCGCTGCGAGTGTCAGAGAATGTGCGAAGAGGAAAAAAAAGAGGAAGTGAATCTTTTTAAAATATTTATTTAATTTTTACTTTTGTTACTTTTCCTTTTTTTTTAATTCTCCACCTTACTTGATCTGCACAAGAAACATGAGTGCCCCTGGCACACAGGAGCGCCAGCAGCGGTTATGTGTGTCGCTTTGGGAGAGGGAGGGATTCATAAGCGCTCGTGTACCCCCATCAGCGAGTTTACAGCACACATACAGAGACACCGCCTCTGTCCGCCTATGCACAGGTGGAAAGACGACTCTGTGCCAAGCAACATGAAAAAAAAAAATGGTCGCATCATCCCCTCCACCCAGTGTGGCTCATAATCAGTACAGCTGTGGCCTCCTCCACGTCACAACGAGATGCAACACAGGGAGGCGCTGTCGCTAGCTGATCCAAATGTTTAGCACTTTCTTCTTCAACCTCTCGGACGTTGCCGTCTCTCCCCTCTTCTTTTTTCGTATTCGGATTTTATACTCTCAAGACGTTGCCGTTCGAGCGGTGTCCCTCAGCCTGGGTACATAAATTTAGCGCACTCGCAATTTTCTTCTCTCCAGCTCGCAATTCTCCAATGGGCTCTGCCCAGAGAGGGAAAGGGGGGGGGCGGCAGAATGACTCTCTCCTCGGAAGACCCTTGGAGCACGAGCCTGCTTCCCCGTCAGCGACGATGTAACTGATTGGTGAATCGAGGCGTGCACGTACATTGCCTGAGTCTCAACGTGATGTGCCCCCCCCCCCTCTCTCGCTTTCTTGGGAGTGTTCTCTTGACACGCCCACGCACATCTGCACAGAGAGATGCGTGGGCCACAAAGCGCGAGGTAGGACTCAGGGGACAACAAAGAATACTGTTTTCACGTGGATACATGTGGTGGTACCCCGTGCCGCCATCACAGCGGGCAGAGAGCAAAAAATAAATCTTCAAGCCCTGTGGTTCTTCTGGAGGAAGGCTGCTGGTAGATGAAGCAGAAACTATCTGAAGAATAGGGTAAGCCATACAAAATGAGGAGGGGAGAGTGTTCAGCACCCGAGAGCGACCCCCCTCCCCCAGAGCAGAGTGGAGCTGGGATCGAGAAACGGATATCCATTGACATTGGCGATAGTGCGGAGCAGTGTGAAAGCAGGCATGGCTGGGGGGGTGGGAGGGAGGGGGGGGGGAGGTATATACAAGCCAAACTGACAGCAGAATGTTTTCTCTCCCCCTCCCCTCGCCGCCACTTTCGCTTTTCTGCTCTCCTTTTCACAGAAATAACGTGGTCGCACGACAGGGTTGCCTTTTCTCTCGAAGACAGCGAAGAAGAACAGAAACATATGATCATTCCTCTTTATCTGTGCTGGGCGTGTTTGCCCGAAACAACAACAACAACAAAAAAAAGAGAAGCGCACACGTGGTTGGTTGTGTGTTCTTCGGCAATGAGAACTTTGCACTGCAAACCTTTCGTGAGGACAGAGCAAATATAAACACATTCGCTGCTCACAAAGGGGGCGAGCATCTACCCACCACCAAAAATGCCTGCCCAGCACACGGGCCAGACAGCGCACTTTGGCGTGTGCCTTCTCTTTCTTCTTGATTCTTTACCCCCCCCTCTTGCCCGACTGACGTGTGTCCCGAGGAAGCTGGCTAGCACAGAAATACGTGCTCAATGTGACTCGCCTGTAGGCAATCGCCCTCTTGCTTGCGCCCACGCGTATGACACCTGCACACATGCATGTCTCCCTGCATCCGTCGCTTCCACCCCCATTTTCTGCTTTCCCCATTCTCCTCCGCCCCTAACCTCCGCTCATCCACACCTCACCTGTGTATTTTTTTCAGATAAGCTTCTTGCCACTCGACTTCGCATCACCATGAACTACGAGGGTCACCTGAAGGGTCACCGCGGATGGGTCACCTCCCTGGCCTGCCCGCAGCAGGCGGAGTCGTACATCAAGGTGGTGTCGACGTCGCGCGACGGCACGGCCATCTCGTGGAAGACCAACCCCAACCGCCACAGCGTGGACAACGACTACGGCCTGCCGGACCACCGCCTGGAGGGTCACACCGGCTTCGTGTCCTGCGTCTCGCTGGCCCACGCCACCGACTACGCGCTGACGACCTCCTGGGACCGCTCCATCCGCATGTGGGACCTGCGCAACGGCCAGTGCCAGCGCAAGTTCCTGAAGCACACCAAGGACGTGCTTGCCGTCGCCTTCTCGCCGGATGACCGTCTGATCGTGTCTGCAGGCCGCGATAACGTGATCCGTGTGTGGAACGTGGCGGGCGAGTGCATGCACGAGTTCCTGCGTGACGGCCACGAGGACTGGGTGAGCAGCATCTGCTTCTCGCCGTCGCTGGAGCACCCGGTCGTGGTCACCGGCAGCTGGGACAACACCATCAAGGTGTGGAACGTGAACGAGGGCAAGTGCGAGCGCACCCTCAGGGGCCACAGCAACTACGTGTCCACGGTGACAGTGTCGCCCGACGGGTCGCTGTGCGCGTCTGGTGGTAAGGACGGCGTGGCGCTTTTGTGGGAGCTGAACGACGGTGAGCAGCTGTTCAAGATCAACGCGGAGTCGCCGATCAACCAGATCGCCTTCTCGCCGAACCGCTTCTGGATGTGCGTCGCGGCGGAGAAGTCTCTCTCCGTGTACGACTTGGAGAGCAAGTCTGTCATCGCGGAGCTGACGCCTGACGGCACGAAGCCCTCCGAGTGCATCTCCATTGCCTGGTCCGCCGACGGCAACACGCTGTACTCCGGTCACAAGGACAACCTCATTCGCGTGTGGTCCATCTCGGATGTCGACGAATAACTGCGTGCTGCGGGTACCAGTCGAGGTGGTAAGCAAGGGTGATGCGGCACGTAAGGCAGCGAGAAGTGTGGAGGCCCCAGGGCCGCGACACACCCTCGGGATGCACGCTGGTTGCATTGACCTTGGGTGAACGCCCCCGCCGGCCGTGTGCTTGCCTCACCCTGCCCTTCTCCAATATTTTCTTGTGTATCCGACCGTGTGGTCACGAGGAGGAAAGGTAAGGAAAAGCTTGTCAGCGTTGCGGTGCAGAGACATCCGTACACACGTATACCCACTTCTGTGTATGTATCCGGGTGCGCCTGTGCTTACGCGCGCGTTTTTTTTTTCTGTTCTCAACTTTATTTTCTTCTTTTGATTTCTAGCGTTCAACGCCGTGCCTGTAAGAAAATTGTAGACGACAATAAGAGAAACAAGAAGAGGGGGGCGATGGAGTGTAGACAGGCGGCACCCTTCCGCGTGATGTACCCACCCTCTCTCCAGGTCCTTGGATAAATGTGCAATGTGTATATTTATACAAACGCCTGCATATATATATACATATATATATCTGGTCTAGGTGAGGCTCACTTGCGTTCCTCTTGATTTGGAGGCTGAGGAGGGGGGGGGGGCTGGGGGCTGCGCTTCCCTAGCTAGAGATCCAAATATCCACACACAACTACTACCTATTTTATATCACCCATATCATTGTCCGTCATGATAGCATACGTCTTCGAGCAACACATTCTGTCGCTTCACTTTTCTCTCGTCCTTCACTTCTTTTTATATCCTCCACTCCCTTCCGTCATTCGCCTGTACTCCCCTCGCTTCCTGTGTATGTGTGTGTCGTGTGGTGTACGTTGGAGGGCATTTGTCATCACTCCCGGTGGGTGTGCTATAACTGTATAAGTGTAGTCTGGTGTGTACCTGCATTTTCTAGTTTTATAATATTATTGTGGCCTGTGGCACGTCGACAGCGCTGCTGCGGTGCGACATCTTTCTTACAGATTGAAGGTATCGGTAGCAGCGGTAGCGTGCAGAGCTGCGCTTGCATCTTTCACAAACACATACACTCTTCATTCCTTTTTTTTCCCCCTCTTCGTGTGTATATTTTGTATTGCTGAGCAGTGTATGACCGTGGTGGAGGTCTCTTTCACTCAGCTACGCTTCCCTTTTTTTTTTTTGCGTACCTAGGGGGGAAACGTGTCGCTATAAAGACATCAATCTTCCCCTTCCCTTCCTTTCTGTACTGTTGCTTAATTTCCCCCAGTCGTGCGACCTTCAACCCAACTTCCCGCCGGCGGCTATACTGTGGCCTGTCTGCATTTATTGGCCATTTTTTTTTTTTTTCACGTTGCCATCAACTCTACGCAGGGAGAAGATCTTCTCGTCATGTTCACACGTAGTTGCCTGCGAAGGGCCACGACAACAAGCTCGAAGACCACAACCAAGGACATTGCAAAAAGCCCTGTCACTGCGCCCCCTGTCCCGACCATCTCGCCCGCTGTAGTGCGTTCCCTCTACCGAAGCCTCTACCGCGAAGTCAGTCGCCTGGACAAGCAGCCAGTGCTGAAGGTACTCTTCCCATGCAACAGCGAGTTGCAGTCAGTGCTCGGCGTCTCCGGCCCGTTACATGTTCCAGGTTGCCAACGGTACACAGATGTGCTGCGCAGCATCTTCAGGGATCCAAAACGTGTTCCAAATGTCAATCTAGCCTTCGACACTCTTAACCGACTTCGTGCTCACTATGAAAATGTCAAGGATAAGCTGCCGGCCATCGACAGAGACCGAACGCGATTGCTTGCATCACTGCGAAGTTCCGCTGTTGCAGAACGGCGAAAGGGATTTTTTCGCGCGCAGCCGATCACGCCAACATTGGGGGTTGGTCCCAGGTACGTTCAGGCAGCACCAGGTGTGCCGACACGGGTTGTGCTCCGCGAAGCGCGTCACAGCCTCGACCTCAGAGAGGGCACTCTGCTGCTCGCTCATCCGCTTTCCTCAGCTCACGTGGATCGACGGGTGATGCTGATCACAGAATGCACCCCCGTTATGACAAGTGCTGTTGTGCTGGACCTGCAGTTCACCTATCCCCTCTCCCGTGGCAACTCTATGTTCCCGGAGGTGTTCTGGGGTCACGACGTGTACGACGGTGGATTCAGTCAAATTGGCTTTACGATGCCGCCCACAGCTCAGATTGCAGTGCTGCACACACTGGAGTCGAATGAGAGCATCGCCAGAGCGAGCGTGTCGCCCACAGGCTCGTCTTCGGTAATGAACTGGCTAAAGTGGAAGGACGCACCCAGCGCCACATGTGGTGCCGCCAATGGTCCCACAACGCCCATCCCAGCGCAAAACCGCTCGACCACAGCCGCCAGAATGCACGAACTCTTCTGTCGTCCACTCATCCCTGGAGGGGTCCTGGACGACGGCGCTCAAGAACCCACGCTGTACCTCTCGAAGGCGGAGGCTCTTCCGTATCTCGCAAAGCTTGTCGAGGGTCAGCCGCGTTCTTCACTGCGCGTGTACTGGGGAAATATGCGATGGCCCTCGAGCCAACTCGAAGCAGAGGTTGCAAATGGTCATTGGATGGCAGTGAAGACATCCTCAAGCTTTTTCCGTGCGTACGCCCTGTCCATCACGAATGATGATGCTACCGAACGCTTCCCAACGGCAGCGCAGCTCGCAGAGGCGAAGCAGCTGCGGGAAAAGCGCTACGGGGCGGACATTACCCATCCCCAGGTTTTTCCGCCCGACCAAATCATGCGCCGCCGCGAGTGTCTCTGGGACGAGATCATGTTCGCTCTGGGAGGCGAGTACGCAGCGCTGGTCGGGTGCGCCAACCCGTTCTCCGACAGCCCGCGATGGTCGTCACTGCAAATTTTAGCCCCACACATGTCATCGCTTCCTCTCTCTGATGAAGAGGAGGAGGCGATGGTGGCAGCGGCGGGGGGGGGGCTCTGTCGCAGCTGATGCGGCGCTGTCCAGCGAGGTCGTCCTGGAAGAGGACGCAGACGACGACGACGACGACCATAATGACGAGGACGAGCTTGGCGAGGCATTCTTCGATACCGGGGCTGCGGATATCCTAGAGCACAAACTGTGTGATGCAGAGTCGCCGGGTGAGGGCGCCGAGGATGTGGCACCTCCAGCATCACCGCGCACCCAGAAGGGTAGCGCAAACCGTAAGGATGACGACGGCAGTGCCTCGTAGGTGCGAGCCCCCCCCCCCTTCCCCTGTGTATGTCCCTTCCTCTCTTTCTGGCTGTGTGTAAATAAATAGCCCCCCCCCACCCCCACACACACACACCTGGTCATATGACTGCCCCTCTGTTGTTGTTGTTAAGTGAGGTATAGAGACACCAGTAAGGCGTGCGAGGCAAATATACAATAACATAAGCAACGCGCAAAGTACACACTTGTACTATCGGTATGTATCGGTACTCTTCAAAGGTACACACCTGTAGGGCTGTGACTGGGAGGGGGAGGGATCGTACGCATTTCATTCACGGCGTGCCATCGCTGTCCGTCTCGTCCAGGTAGCCGCTACCATCGAGGCCTTCACTTCTTTTCTGTTGTTGCGCAAGACGAATGCCACTTGTGTGCTGCCCCAGGTCTCTATAGCCCCCCCCCCCCCCCGGTCCTCTTGGTATTCCTCCCTCTCCCTCAAGCACCCCCCCCCTCTCCTCTCCTCTACTACGTGACTACCTGTCAGAGTGCTGCGCCCGCACACTTCAAGGTGAAACACTCACACCGGTAAGCACCACACACACCTCCATGAACACTTCAGAGGAGAAGGTGACTGTCATCTTCAACACCATGCGCTTTGGCGTGAAGGTAGCTGACGGCAGCTTCAGCCCTAGCACCACCATTGGGGAGGTTCACGCACGATTGCGCAAAAAGCTCGTTAAGGCAAAAGTTACACCTGCAGCAAGTGATGGGGCGAAAGAAGCGACGTCGATGAGCAGCAGTGTCTCGACAAGTGGATCCGGCGCCACCTTCATTTTCGTGCGCAACGGCACCGAAGCCTTTATCCCCGCACCAGAGCAGACGTTGCAGACGCTGCTGGACATGTACGCCGCCTCCCCAGAAGCGCGCAAGCTGTACGTCACCATCGACCCCGAAGTCTTCAGTGGCTGATCGAAGAGTTTCCATAAGGACGCGCGGCTCTTTTTTTTTCCGCTCTCCGCCTCGATGTGGCGGGTGACAGCAGGTGTGTCGTGTGGATGACCCAGGTTTTTTTTTTATTACTGCTGCTTTCGTATCTCATCCTGACTCCCCGTGTGTGCCATGTGCATTTCGGCTGCTGCTGACAACGAGTGAAAGTGAGGGCGCCGACTGCTGACACCAGCACAAGACACCACGATACACTACTGGGTGACAAAGATGTACACCAGATAACAGCTGCCGTCGGTTTTCCCCTATTGGTATTCATGGAGGTGCTTTCGCGGTACCCCGGAACGTTGCTGCAGATGCAGAGCCCTTCAGGAACCTGTTGCAGATATTGATTGCCTTTGTTCCGGTCGAGTGTCGCGCTCTTGGGCGATACGAGGGAGAGGGAAGGAGGAGGGAGGGAGGGGGGGGGGTATTCGCCATCGCTCACGATGGCGATGCATTTTCCCCTTTGTCATGAAGAGCGACATCTGCCCTCTGTGCAGCAGTGGTAGCAGGGGAGACAAGCACATGAATCAAACGAGTTCGCTCATGAATACCCATTGACACACTTCATCTTTCTTGCTTTTGTTGTCTCCACCCTGTTTTCGGTGCCATCATCCATACAGAAACGCTGTGTGTGTGTATGTGTGTACGCACGAGTTCCCATATGTATACGTTTGAATGATTCATCTTGATCGCGTTACTTAAACGAGATTTGGCCACGCATGGGCTCTGTATCGGGTCGGCTGTTGCAGCAGAAGTCAGCAGCAACAGGAGCTGCTGTGGCACCGAACTCTCTGCTGTCGATGCGAAGGGCCCCGTCGTTTGTTCACCCGCCTGCAGAGCAGGCTATCGGCAAGGACGTCAAGGCGACACCAGCGAACTGGGTGACGGCTTATGTGCTACCTGAGGTCGTTACGGAGCAGGAGGAGCACGCCCTCCTGAGCCTCACAGAGCCGTGGTTTGAGCGACTGAGCTACAACGATGGTCATATGGACGGTCTCATTCATCACTACAAAGAGTTTTATCGCTCGTATGCGGCCATCACGCACGCGGCAAGAACAGGCAACAATACTAGTTTGAACATGCCACACGCCAATCTTCAAGTCGATCTTCCACTCGTCTCGCGGGCTCTCGAACGGGCACACCATCTTGCGCAGTCTCACCTGCCGCGCATCCCGATTGACGATCGTGTGCACTTCTTGCGGCTAGCAGGAAGCGGTTTTATACGGTCCCACGCAGACGAAACCCGAAACTCGACAGGCATTGTCGCCGGATTGTGTCTAGGTGCTGGTCGTGTAATGACTCTGACGCATCCAAAGCATCCCGGTGAACTCGTCGAGATGCTGTTGGCGCCGCGCTGCTTTTACATTTTGATTGGACGGGCCCGTTACGAATGGGAACACAGTGTCGACTGGGTGGAAGACGACGACGAGCATATTCGCCGTATTCACAAGAGTCGCACTGTGGAAGGCACGCCAATCACCTTCGACGGCGCAGAGACGCCGTACCTCCGGTACGACCGCACAGCCATCATCTTTCGGGGTGTTTCGCCAATGAATCTGCTCGCTGAGCGCATGCGTCAGAGGAAAGACTGAAAGGAGAGAGCGATCCCAATGTGACTGCAATGTCGAACCTTGGGGTTATCGTCCACGTCACTTGCTCCTTTTTCCCCTTAACGTGTGTAAGGGCATACATATTTATGGTTTTGACTGTCTGCGGTGTATTCGCATCCCAGGAGAGGGGGGGGGAAGAACGGCACGACCACAAGAGAAAGTTTTTTTTTTTCGAGTGCGCCCGTCGCTAGGCGTTGGCGGGGCTAGCGTCTACCTCGCTGTTCGCACATATACACCTCAACTCACGGCCTCACCCAAGGGTTATGCTCACCAGTGAACTACCCAGAGTTCTCATGGCTCCTCTTCCTCTTGCGTATACATATATATATATATATATATATATGTTCTTATCATGCGTCACTTGCCTTGCCCCACCGCATCTCGCAACTCCTTGCCATCTTCCCTAATCCGACCTTTTTTTTTTTTGCGATGTGTCTGGAAGGATTGCACAACGAGTACAGCAACACCTCTATTTTCACGTTTTTCTTTGCCATCTGCCATACCGCAGGTGCTTGGTGGTCGCCCCCCCCCTCCCCCCCCCCCCACCACACACACTTACCACCCCCAGCCCTACACAGACAACAGCACAGGCCAGCATTGCCACCGGCGTAGGTACATGCGTGAGCTTCGGTGACTTCGTCTCTTTGAAGAACTCGATCATCAAAGCACGCTAGCTCTGTGGGCTGTGTGCGCCTTTCCATAACTACCCTCACTGTCGAACACCAGAATGAATGTATTAGTCTTGTCAATTGACATCAGCCCGCAGGAGCGCACCCGGCTCTGCACGATAGCAGCGGAGGATGTCAGTCAGCAGTCCGGTGCGCTTGTAGATGCAGCTGCGCGATACGAAGCGTACGACAACACCGCCGCACCATACATACGTGCTGTGTATGTGCATTGCGCAGACACCGTTGTAGCAGAGCGTGTCGCCGTTATGGCAGGGTGCGACTGTGGCTTTTACCTGCGAGATGCGCTACAGGCTGCCGTATCTGGGATCAAAGGGCCGACTGTTGCCTGCTGGCTGACTGTGACCCTGGAAGACACCTGCATCCTGGAGCACGTTGTGTTCGCCATCTCCTCCGACCTGAGAGCGTCGCCTATTGTAGCGCCAGCCGACGGGGTGGTGCATCAGCACGGGACGCTGCCCTCTTCCCTGTTGCCGGTGCATCCACAGAGCCGTTCAACCTCTGGCGGCTACATGTACAAAGCAGACGACAGAGCGCTCTCTGAGACGGCACCTGTCCTCCCACCCAGAGAGGCTGTGGCGGCCGACCCGCCATCGCCTCCGCCGCACCCCCCCAACCAAGGATTACAAGCCCACGCCCGGCCGCCGCCGCAGACCACACCCCCGACCCGGAGCCCATACAAGCAGACCGAGAAGTCCCAGACAGACGCAGCGCGTCATCCAGCAAGTAGTACCCAACGCAACATCCGCGCCGCTCCTTTTCTCCTGAAGGCCACCCACACACCTTTTTCTCTCGATAGCGGCGCCGTGGCACCTCCCATTGGTGGACCGGGCAGCAGTGTGTCCACTTCCTCCCACACCACCCCCACCACTCGCTCACAGCCAACACCCGCGTCGCACCTGCCATCCAGTATGCAAACTAGTACGGCGGGGCATCGTTCTCATATAGCCTCCCAAAACGTGCCCCGTGGAACGGCACCGCCGCCAAGCGCCACCAAGAGGGGCTTACACCACTCGGGCTCGGACTTGGTGGTGCCGAGCGACGGACAGCGATCTGGTGATCGAGCCTTCCGCACGCGCTACGCAGCACGACGCGAGGAGCTATGGGACATCGCCGACGCAGTCATGACGCACAACTACCCGGCGGAAAACGACCGATGAGGGCCGCCGCGCGGGTGGCGGGCGCCCACCCCGCCGGCCGGGCGTGGGGCTTGGCGGGCAGGCGCCTCTCCCCGGGCCGGGTGGGGGGGGGCGGTGCGGTGCGCCGAGGCCGGGCACAAAGAGAGCCGCCAGACATCACCCATCAATACGCGGGCAGTCCTCGCGCTTGTGGCTGGTGCGGGTTCGCGAAGGAGCGGCTCCTCGCCGGGCGCATGGGAATGTACTTGGGGTGAAAAAGACTTTGCTGCCGCCGCCGTGCCACCTGCACTGTGGAAAGGTTTGCTCGTCGCATTCCAGTCAGTTCGAAAGGTCGGTCCGACGCGTTCAGCTTGCGCACCATACTGAAAACCACGAAGAGGAATAGCACCGCGATGTTTGGGGACACCATTGTCCACGTTTTGCCAATCGACGCCAGCACAATCTGCACTGCCTGAACGCGTGTTCTACAGATTCCTTCCGAATTTCTGTAGTAGTTTGAAGCGCATTCACCGCAATTGGCTCCCGCGTAGTAGCCGTGCGAATTGTTCTGGAAACAGGTACACCCTCTGGCGGCGATGGGGTCCTCGGGAGAATGTGCGAGGTCCGTCGTGCAACAGCCATGACCGCTACACGTCACCTGTGGGTCGCACAGCGGCTCTGTATAGCTGCGGCTGCACACACCCTCATTCGAGGTTGTAATGGTATATACTTCTCCCCTGCAGGTTGAGCATCTGTACAGCAGCGTGTTGTCCCCGCCGGTGGCGCAGCTCATCGCCTGCTCCATCTCGCAGAGGAACGCCGGTATTTGCTTGCAGGTAGTGGGGCATATCCCGGTGCTCGCGAAGCAAGCCACGCCATCAGGGAACTCTGTAAATAGGCCGTCCCAGGAGCACATGTTTTCTCCCTGCGCGGTTGAGGGCGAAGCGAGAGTCGTCGTTGGCGCTAGTAAATTCGACTCCAGGCTGATCTCACCACTCAAAGGGGATGGCTCAGGGTTCTCTTCAGCCTCGAGCACACTAGTGATTCTCAGCTCTGCAGCACCGTTGCACACGCATGTGAACCCACTTTCGTCCCAGGAGCCGCCCGTGACGGTGCCGCCAGCGCCCCCGAACACCCTCAAGCACCACGCTGCTGTTTCCCCCTCCGTGGTGGGGCACCTCGCTGCTCCGGTCAACGCCGCAGCAGAAGCGGTGCCGCAGACCAGAAACAACAGAAGCATCACTGATGCGAGAAGAGTGTAGCACAAAAGCCGGTGACTGCACGCCATTGGCCCTGGCGTGGGGCACGTTCGTGGAAGCATCCCGAATCTAATGAACACAATCGAAATGGATGTGTTACACGAGAGAGAAAAGGAAAAAAAACGAGAGCGTATATGTAGATATGTGCTTTTCACCGTAGGTATGATCACGTCTACAGGTCTGTGATACTATTGCAGGACTCACACCAGAGCCTCACCATAAACAAACGACAAGGAGAGGAGGAGAAGACCAAGATGTTTGCGTGTGTGAAGATATCGGTGAACCGTTGCAACCCCGCCGCCTATGTCGTGAGCGGTGGTGCAAGGGGAAGAAAGAGGTGAGCGTTCAACCCCCCCTCCCCGAAGCGGCATCCCGTACTACTAGGGTGATCGCGCAATGAAGGAGTCGAGAAACGCCAAGTATTACTCGCACCGGTCGGTTGTCTGGGGGAGAGGCAGGAAAGCACCAGGAGGGGGGGGAAGGTACGCGGGAGCGCCGAGACTCACTTCCTTTTTTTTTTTTGCCAGTGTTTGTTTTTACGTTGTGTGAATCGTGCAAACCGCACTTATATTTTCCCGTTTCTTTGTATGTATGTGTGTGTGTTGGGGGGGGGGTATTTCTCAGTGCGTGGGCGTGCCTAACTGCTAATGCCATTGGTCGTCAGCAGAGGATAGCATGAGTTAGCCGTGCGTGTAAGTCAACCTCTACACATACGCCACACCTAGTAGCATCTACACAAGCAACACGCCACGGCTGCCCACCAAAGCACACATGCGAATCAGAGTGGTCAGAAGAAGTAGCGCACCCATCTGATGCGAAGCGGCAACAGGGATGCACACCGTCGACATCACTGTCCACATGCCAAGCCCGACCTGGAGCAGCAGAGCGGTATTCACAAACATAAGGTTGCGGACTACAGACGGTGGAATGAAGCCGCGACGACGCGATGCAGCCACATTCAGTCCCGTTATACTCAGGAACGTTATGCCTGCCATGATGCGGTGGATTGTTTGCACCATCGCGTGATTCTCGAAGAAGTTGCGCCACGTTGGCTCAAGGGCTAACAAATGATCACGTGGCGGGATGACGCCGCCCGCCATCCACGGGAAGTCGTCGTTGTACAGGAGTCCCGCATCGAGCCCGGCCACAAAGGCTCCTGACATTGCTGTCAGGAACATCATACTGAAGGACAATCGTGACCACCGCTGCACCTTCGCCATCTGGAGAAAGGGTGTCATGACAGGATGCTTCAGTCCGTAGCCCATGCGTAGCATGAGGGAATAAATGGTGAAGGCTAAAATCAGGTGAGCAGCGAGGCGGTAGGCCGACACAGTAACCTTTCGACGCTCCTCTAGCAGCCTGCTGTCCAGCCCACTTTTGACCATATACCACCCCATCAAGCCCTGGGCCCCCCCGAGGCCCAAGATGCCCACAAGGCCGGCTAGAAACCCGCGGTTGCAGCGGAAGTAGCCGCGACTAGCATAGTAGAGCAGTGGGCCACCGAAAACGAGACCGAGACTGCGGGCGAGGACGCGGTGCGCCCACTCCCAAAAAAAAATAAACTTGAACTCCTTCAACGTCATATCCGGCTTCTGCTGGAACTCGGGAAACTCTTGGTAGTGACGGAATTCCTTGTCCCACTCTTCGTTTGTCAAGGGCGGGCGCACGCCGCTGATTGGCTTCCACTCCACCAAAGAGAGCCCGCTCTCTGTTAAACGAGTCACACCGCCAAACCAAACGACGCCACCAACGCATGCGGCACTGATGTACAGCCAGTGAGCGACGGAGCGGTTGCGAGGCGGAGTTACCCAAGGTTTGGCGGAAGTCGAAGCAGCGGCGGATGACTCCGCCGCTGAAAGGTGAGCCTTGCAGGCTTTAAACCGCACGGAGCACCGTTGTGTCCAGCCTTTGCCGAGCCGCGTTGACCATCCACGAGCTGCGAGGGGTGTCGCCACCGTGATGGAGTAGCGGGCAGTGAAGCGCTGCATATATATGCTTTGAGGCCCAGAAATGAACTGAGATGGAAGGTATATATATATATATATATATATATACCAAAGGAAACTGTGGGAGCTCCTCAGAACCCGCTGATGATGTCGCTGCAGTGGCGCGCGTGGGGACGAAATGCCAAAAAAAGTCAGAGTGGAGGAAGGTAGTGGTATGGTGTGCATCTCCTTGATATATATATATATATATATATGAGTGGAGGAGGGACAGGTAGGGAGGTGCTCCTCTTTGAACTGAGGATCAGCGACCACTCATTTTACGCAAAGTGCGCTTGCGTCACGCCGCAGTGCAGGGGTGTGTACACCAAGAACACGCAATGAAGACTGCAGGGAAAACATACACATGCGATCGTGGGGGATTTCAGAGTGACGTGTCACATGCACTTATTCCAGGAGATGCGTAAGGCGTTGGCGTCACAAAGAATTGTGGCAAGAGAGGGAGGGAGAGGGGGAAGGAAAGGAGACAAGGACCTGAATGTACCTCGCAACACACTGAAGAGTTCGCATGCACACACGCACAACTATGTGGTCATAAACGCGTGCATTACCATAGCTGAATCAGACAAAACAAAGATTTGCCCCCCCCCCCCTCATCCAGGGCCCTGCCCACCGTAATAAGTCTGCCGCTACAGAGACATTGCACGGTCGCCCAGAACACGCACCAGAGCAGCAGCAGCATCCGTTGCGGCGAAAAACAGCGGACAGAAAAGGTGGCAGGGGAGTTGAGCGAGGGGACAGGGTAGGCAAGAACAAGACAAGCGCCAAGCGAGGAGAGAGCGGATACGCCACAGCATCGCGCAGACTCTCGCTCCACAACAAATCACCGCCTATACTCCATGACGAATATACAGACGATTCACCACACACACACACATGTACATTATTTTAGAACATGCTGTCACAATTGTCTGGTCCCAGTAGTGTTCCCCCCCCCCATAACGAGCAGCCCCTCGTCGCTTCTCGTGCTCTATCACAGAAAGTACTCCGGTGGAGGCTGCTTCGCGAGATGGCCGCGCACATCGGCTGTGGCCGCCGTGAAGTATACAACGTTCCGATCCGTGTTAGAGTGCTCGCCGACCTCGAGGATAGAAGCGACGTTACCGCATCGGTAGCAATAGTTCGGCGCGGACCACACCGTGCAGCAGTTGCCGTCGAACATCGATTTGTAGCCCTCCAGCACGAGCTGGTGTGCACGGGCAATGAGACTGAGGCCGTTTCGGTGGTTGAAGCTCTTGGCGACATCTCCGCCGAAAACGAATCCCGCGCCGCGTTGACTAACACTCCACCCCTCGATGTCTTCCGGGTCCGACCAAAGCAAGTCGCTCATGGGGCCCTCGTGCGGTACCTCCTGCTTGCGGTCCAACACACGAACCTCATCAAGCGTGCCGATCTGCGGACTAAGGCCACCGTGCACACAAAAGATATCCTCCTCGACTACTGCACCGAGCGGCATGTAGTCGAACAACTCCGTACACAGCCGCCATACGTTGGCACAACCGTACTTGCGGTAACACTCATCGTAGAAGCCGTACACCTGTGTTATCTGCCGCGACTCGTGATTACCCCGTAATAACGTAATGCGATCGGGGTAACGCGCCTTTAACAACAGCAGCAAGAGTAGCGTCTCTACGCTGTGGTAGCCACGATCAACGTAGTCGCCCATAAAAACATACGACGTGTCTGGCACTCGCCCTCCCTTGCTGAAAAGCTCCAACAAGTCATAGAACTGACCATGTATGTCGCCGCACAGTGTGACCGGGGCGTAGATGACCTCTATGTTGCCTTCCTCCAGCAAGAGGTCCTTGCAACGACTACACAGCTGGACAACCTGTTCTTCTGTGAGCAGCTTCCCCTCATACATCATCTCTAGCTGTTGGTTCAAATCGCTCGACATGGTTCTCCTCTCCAACGCTAAATACGGGAAATGGGGAGTGTGTGTGTGTGTGTGTGTGTGTGTGTGTATTTGTGAAGGAGGGGAAGAAAGGGAGTGAGTATACGCGTGCGACTTGCCTGGTCACACTTTCCCTTTGAACCCAGGATGGGATGCCACACGTTTATGCCGGTAGAAATGCGTACAGGAGAGTGTGTGCAAGATTTGTAGACATCAAAGAGAGGAAAAAAAAAAGAGAAATGAAGACTTCAGCGGTTTACACGGAACACGCCCGTGCTGCTGTTTTTTTTTTTTTGGGCCCTCTTTCAACACCCCCCCCCCACACACACAAACACGCGGGGGCGAGATAACATCGAGGCCAAGAAGAAAAGAGTGAAACAGGCGACAAGATCAGCAAAACAATCGATAGGAATGAGCTTTGCATGATGAGGGAAAAAGTGCAAGAACATGAGTGGCTGTTTTTCTTTACGAGTCATCGTATGGCCCGGGGATTTAAAGTGAAAGCGCTTGTGTGTTCCTCACCGCATAATGCCACCCCTGTGGAATGCACCTACGCTTCGATGGGAACAGTTTGCCTCTGAACCGAGAATCAATACAATTCTTTAGTTGCTTCTCCGTATAATAAAACGTGAATGCGCAGAGGGAAAAAAAAGGAAGGAGGAGGAGGAACGAACTTGCCAAACTACACGCACTACACTTCCTTACGATGTCCTTCGTAGGGTGATTGAGGTGCTGTTGACACAGTGTCGCTCATTCGGTGGCGGATTTTGAAAGCCTTCATTTCGAAAAATATGACCGAGGTGGCTATTGCATGCATTACATACAATCTCTACACGGCGCCCGTCCTTGTCCTGTTGTTCGCGCACCCGCTTTGGAATACAGTCATAGAATGCTGGCCAGCCGCAGCCACACGCGAATTTCATGGAGGAGAGATAGAGTGGTGTCTTACACGCCGCGCAGACGTACTCCCCGTCATCGAAGACGCTATCATATTTCCCGCCCACCGGGTCAGTTCCCTTCTCGCGCAGGATGTAGTACTCCTGTTCTGTCAGTAGTCGCCTCCACTCTGCATCGCCCACATCCTTAGATGCATCCTTGTCCAGTGGTCCGGCGCAGTTCGTCATCAGTTTGGACACACCGATATGATATGGTCGACTTGGATATAAAGCAGCGGCGAAGGTCCCTTGGACGAAGCCACGGGACTTAAGAAAAAAACACACTGAAGATGTGTTCGCCTCCACTAACCTGCTTAGCGGAGTGTGCCACTGACGTCCCGTTCTCATAAACTCGACAGACAACCGAGATATTTTTTTTGGACTAGCTGTGTTAACAACGAACGATCATGTCGATACCCGCGCTTGAGGAGAGGAGCAACGTGTGTATCTCCAAAGCGCCTCTTTCACTAAGTTGATCGAGCGGTGTTGCACCACCACAACGCAGCGCTCCTCTTCGGTATGCCCTAGTGCGGGTACGTGTGCTGGTGTGTATGACAGCAAAGCGGGGGGCGTCGTGGGAACAAATGCCACCGGGACTCCCTTCCCTGATGTTTCAAAAGCAACCGTAATTTCCGAACTAAAGCGAGAAAAAGGGAAAAAGAAAAGAAAGGGATCACGAGTATTCAGCATCTCCATCCTCGGTAGACATACACAAGTAGCGCGAGGGGAAGGGGGCTCGCTTGCAACGCACCTCCGACCATTTCGGTACAATTCCCCCAATCACGCAATCACACACACACATATATATATATATATATATATATATATATATATATATATATATATTACAGACACCTGCGATGCAAGCTACACGATTCTCAAAGATACAGGTGAACAGCATCCGCGAGCTCCGTGAAAGAAGCGGAAACAAGCATCCGCACCACTGGGCAGCGATGGCTCTCATCAATTTAACACGTGCTCGTCAATCCGTTTGAGGGCCATCTGTGTCACTTCAGCGACCACCAGATACATTGTGAGATACTGCCATCAGCACACGCTGCGCACAGCCGATCAGGTTAGGTGCCCTCCACCGCCCACCGCAGTCACACTGGGTTCCACCTTTCCTCTTCGTAAGCCGAGGCGGACCCAACCTGCACTCGCACACGCCACCGCCGAGGGGCAGAGGGCCGTGCAGGGGTAGGAGGGAGACCCTCCAGCCTGGGCAGCAGACTGGAGCGCTGCGCTTTCTTGCATTTTCACTATTTCTTTTCCTCTATAGCCACAGCCAAATAGTTCACGACTTGCGTGACGATGAAAATATGTGGAAAAAAAAGGAAAACGAAAGATATATACGACAAGCGATGATATTCTAGGAAATAAATAAATATATATATATTTATATATATATATATATATATATATATATATGGAGAAAAGACCGAACAACGCAACGCACGCGATACTCCCGCCCATCGTCTGCGAAAGATCTCAAACATAACTAGACACACAGAGACAGGGACAGAGACAGACAGACGCGCGCCGGCGCATGCATGCACCTACACCTATTTTATATATATTCGGTATGCCTGGGGGTGCGCAGCTGCCCCGGAGCACCGCGGGACAAAGCGCCCTCACCCCCCCCACGCTACCAGCGACCGCTGAACAGCGCACAGGCACGTGCACAGGCATGGAAGGGGGGAAACTCCTGACAGGTCACTCCACGGAGTGCAACTGCGGAATCGCTGCTGTCCAGCCCAGTCCACTCTCGCGGTACATTGCGTGTCACGGGAGGGGGAGAGGGGAACTGTGCAGCGCGCAACAGAGAAGAAAAGGGAGCAAAGAAAAAAAGAGGCTCAAGAGGAAGGGGAGACACGGTAGATGAACAAAGGACGGGAACGCGACCACAGCGCCTGCTGCATGTGAGCACGCTGGTGGCGATGGCTCAGCCTCAGCACTGCAAGCCAGGGGACAGCCCCTATGGTCTGAAGACGCCTTTGGTTCCTTCCCCACTCCTTTTTGCCTGCTGTCTCAGCTCAAACGAGCACACGTGGAAAAAGAGCCAGCACAGCATCGCGGAGGGGGTAGCTAAACAATGCGAAGAGGGACAAATAAAGAAGTCAAGCGAGTAGGAAGGAAAAAAAAACAATCGGCCGCTGTCACAGCACAGAGGTAGCAAGAGAGGGGGGGGGGGCGATGCATGGCGCATACTCCACTCCTACCGCGCCCCCGCACTGCTGCTGATGCTGCTCGCTATCCCATCTACAGCGGGACGCTCATACTCCTCGTGTGTGACAGTGCATGCGCCTTGCCCCACGCTTTCTCGGTACGCACACGTGTGCAGAGTGAGCAGTGGGCAGCCTGCACATCGCTGTAGCAAACAGACGCACGTGGAATGCAGCACTCACCCGTGACCGCGCGACGACAGAGAAGGGGAGGGGCCAGACAATGAAAGGGAAGGGGGTAGTAAGAAATGAAAAGGGGGGGGGCACAAAGGAAGGGGGAGGGGGGACGCTAATCTCAAAGGGGGCAGGGGGGCGCAACAATAAGGTGTGCAGTTGCACAACCTCGCGTACATCCGCCACGTACCCATCTTACGGCTTACACGCGGCGACGACCGGGGTTTCGATGCACAACAAGGGAGGGTAGCGGTGGTGAACCGCGTCGTACGCACAGTGCCGCACGCACGCCAGTACCGCATACCCTCGACGACACCCCGCACAATGCCACTCGCACGCGCAACGCCTTAGTCAACAGGAAAAAATCATTAATAAAAAACTCAAACGCTCACAGGGAGGGGTGAGGGGAAGTCGCCGACCGCAGGCGCAGCACAACGACGGAACTACATGTTCCCAGACCCCACACGATCCGGCTCCACAAGCTTGTCGCTGCCCACCGAGCCGTGCTGACTGCCACTGAGCCGCCGCCGCGTCATCAGCATGATCAGTACCGTCAGCAGAGCGGCAATCAGCGCGCCTAGGCAGAACGTCGCAATTGCAATGCCGGCAGCAGCGCCTCCAGAGACGCCAGATATCTGCAGCTTGGCAGGCCAGGTGCCGCTGTCCGGCGCTCGGCAAACAGCAGACGCGCACGTGCAGCGCAAGTCCGATGCCGACAGCACGTAGCCAGACTCGCACGCGTGCGCAGGGCATACCGCACGGTACCGCAAGCACGACGGGGAGAGCATTACGGCGCCGGTTTGCTCCACCGCACTCGTCGGGCAGTTCAGGACGGCAGAGGTCTCCGCGTCCAGCAGGCACATCCCGCGCGGGTCCCTCCCAGCCGTCCCTGCAACGTAGCGCTGGAAGTCCTCCAGCGGGCACAGGTTGGCGGGGGCAGCATAGCTCGTCCCATCGCTGCGACGGCAGTACAGCTGCCACTCCGAGTCCCATGTGAAGGCGAAGCCCGTGTCAGGCGTCTGGCCAGGCCACCCACGCAGCACGCGCACACCATACTCCTCGGTGGTCGCACTCTTCACGAGCTCCAGCACGAACGTCTGCGCGTATGTAGGCTGCATCGCGTTCACGCTGCTGTCACCCAGTGTGCCCCAGACGGCGGCCACGGAGATGTCGTGGCCGCTGTAGTGCATCACCTTGTAGCTGTTGCGGCCTGAGAGAAAGTCATCAACGTTTTTGAGCACCTCCTCCAAAAACAGCTGCCCGCGCCCGCCCTGCTGCACCGAGAGGGTGTTGGCAGGGTCGTAGTACCACATGTAGCGGAACCACGCTGCCTGGATTGCATGCAGGTCATCGTACCGGGCGGCGGCTTCGGGAGGCAGCTCACCCACAGAACGCTTGGCAGCCGCGATGTCGAACAGCATCAAGACGCAGCTCATGCGCCTTGAGTAGTCCGAGCAGTAGCTCTCACTCCACAGCACCTTACCGAGGTCCCTGAGCACCGTCCAGTCGGGGAAGTACTGGTCAATCACGGGGTTCATACGGGCTTCCTGAGAGGCTCCCGCGTACGTTATGTAGAGCTCGACCCACGGCTGTGAGAACGTGAACAGCATCATGTCGTCAGCCGCCGAAATGGTGTGGATGGCTGGGATCAGCCGGCTCGCGGTTGGGAACATTCCAGCCAGAAACAGCTCCCCGCTCTGCAACGTACGCAGCACATCCGTTGAGCGTGACGACACAACGTCGAGGTCGTAGCTTTCTGAGGTCAGGAAGGGCTCGTCGACCACCGTTGTGTCCGTGGTGTAGCGCTCCCGCAGGAAGCTGCCCACGTTCCGCATCATCGTCTCGCCCTCGGGATTGAGATACCCGCATGGCGTCGCGCCACAGATAACCTCTGTGTTGTAGGATGGCGTCGCCGAGCGCGACCCGTGGCGGTGCAGCACTTGTACCTGCTGCACCACCCACTCGACAGCGCAGCGCGAGGGGGCTGGTACATATGCAACAGCCAGCAGCGCTGTCACGGTCGCCAACACGCACAGCCGGCGCACGTGGCGCGGCAGCTGAGGCCTCCACAGAACAGACATCGGGTTTTGCGCTGCGGACTGTGGAACGAAGTGGGGTAAGGTGAAGAAGACGGAGACGATGCAGTGTCGGTAGTGGGCAATGAAAAAGTGAGGCAGGAAGGTGTTGGCGTTGGCTGCGCAAATGCATACATACGGGTGCGCATGTGTGTATGTGTGTTTTGGGGGGAAAAAAGGGTGCGATGAGTGAAATAAGTGCAGTGGACGCCAGTAAGGGCGCGGTGGCGGTAGTGGACGGAGGAACGCAGAGGGCGATAGATAAGGGGAAGGAGGGGGACGGGATCAGTAGCAGCGTCCGCTTCGCTACGTTCCGAAGTTCACCAGGTGAGTCATTTGCCTCATGGTCGCCAATGCCACACCCACCGGCCGGGTGTCAAAAAGGCAAGGGTAGCGGGGTGAATAGCAAAGGGTCACTCGCTGTGGGCCCGCACTATATCCTCGCTAGCAGTGGTGGAGCAACAACCTGCACTCGCACACACACAGAGAAAGACACGCACACGCCACCGCTGAGGGGCAGAGGGCAGTGTGATTTGTGCCAGGATTCCTTTCTCCTGCTCCCGGGAAAAGCCGGTGCAAGGGTCAAGGGGCAAAAGTTTGTTGTTGCTTTCTTCCCTCAACGTCAATCGTAGATGGCATTACTTTCGAGCGTGTAGTGGTAAGGTTGTAAAGGCCTTGAGGTGTAAGTAAGGCGTTGCACGACTCTCCTTCCAGCGAAGGTAGTTAAACGGAATTGAACATCATCAAGGAAAAATTGTGAGCTTCAAGAAAGAGAAAACGATCAGGTTGGAGGTGTGCAGGAAGCAGCCGGCACGCACAAGTTTGCATCGTATCACCTTATACTTTCGTAGGAGAATGTTTGCCTCGAGGGGGAAGGTGTCCTGAGAATAACCACCCATAACGTAGCAGCTGGAGGGGGTGTGGGGAAGCAAACAGAAGTGAAGCGAATGAACAGAAAAAGAACCCATTGTGAGGCAAATTGGAAGTACTACGCCTGTCAGTCAGCGCGCCTGTCTGACATCAACTTCATCGGTAGTCAGCGGTTATCTGTCTTCAAGGCAGTAGAGCGTGTAGAGATTGCAGCATTCATCCGCGCGCTTGTTTGACGAAGCAACGAGTGTGTAGGGGATGGCGTGTTGTCCGGGAATCCAAAGCATTTGCTTGCAGCGGCACAAGGCGTGAAGGTGGTCGTGTGTCGGTTGCTGCGCAACTGACTGCGAACGTTTAATAATAATAAAACAAAGGGCCAATGATCATCTACCGCCTCTTCAGGGGGGCACGCTTTACTGTCTTCTTAACTTGCTTTCGCGGGGGCGGTAGTGGTGGTGCCACGTCGTCTGCTCCTTCCTCCTCGTCTTCATGAAAAGCTACTGCCGCTCCATCCTCTGTGCCTTCGTCCCGCGCACCAGTTGTGTGTGTGTCATGAGCGCTGCGACTTCGCTGACTCCTTCCCGAATCCCACGAGTCGTGCCGGACGGGTCGCATGGCCCCTCCTTTTTTCGACGCCGCTGAACGGATCTGCTTCGCCGCAGGTTTTGTACGCATCTTTGCAGCAACAAGGGCAATAGCTTCATCCTCGTCGTCTCCGAAGGCACCGTTGTCGCCCTGTACGTCATCGTCATACTCCTCAGAATTGTTGTTGTCGTCGTCGTCTGCTTGCGCTGAAGACTGCACTTTTTTACGGACTACGCGCCTGGCTCGCTGCTTGCGGGTGTTGTCACCAGTGTTACTAAGGACGGGCGCGGTGACACTCCTCACAGTCCTCCTTTCCGCCAAGTTGTTTTGAGCTTGCATCCTACGTGCGGTGACTGCTGACATTGACTTGACCGGTGCACGCTCTTGTTCCTCACTCTCTTCCTCCTCCTCATTCCCCTCCTCCCCCATGTCCTCCGCGGAGTCATCCTTCTCGGCCTCCGCAGCCTCCTCCTCCGGGGCATCGTGTGCTTCCTCCTCATCCTCCATCTCTGCCGGGTAACGCTTGCTGCCTGGCTGGGGGCGTTTACCGTAGAAAGATGATTCGACCCCTACGGTGGGGGAATTTCTTTTAGGCGTGGAGGCACTTGTCGTTGAGACGCGCCTTCGCTTCTTATTGGATGCCGTCACTGCAGGCGCCTCCTCCTCCTCCTCGGTCCCATCGGCAGCAGGAGATGTCATGGGCACCGCCTCCTCGTCTGCCTCCGCATCCTCCGCGACTGCTGCCTCACCCTCATCGTCGTCGTAGGCCTCTGCAGCGGGCATCACAGCCCGAGCTGATTTTTTTGCTAGCCGAGAACGATTGATTGACCGGCGGTGCTCCACTGTGCTATCCTCTCCGCCGACCGAGCCAACCTCAGCACTGCTGCTCCGAGCCCCGGGTCTGCCAGTGGCTCTGGGTAGCGCGGCCCCTGTAGTGGTTGCCTTGACAGCTGTGGAGACTCGAACATCGCGAGTTGTACTCGCCCGGGTCCCCGACTTCGTCTGGGTCGCAGATATGGCAGCTGGAGCAGTAGCTGCCTCATCTTCGGCCTCTGATGTTTCCGTAAGGGAAGCGCGCCTATCTGCCTTTGTCAAAGAACTGACCACAGTGGTGGGTGGGGCAGTCGTTGGGATGAGACGCGCGTTGTCACCGTACTTTCGGCGCGGGTACAGCTCTTGTATCCTCTTTTCATGCTTTGACGTGTGCCACCACGCATCACCGTCCGCGGAGGTGGTAAGTTCACCCGAGGCATCACTGGCAACAGCAGAAGCAGCTACGGGCGCTGCACGGCGTACCACGCGTTTCGCTGCCAAGTTCTGAACCTCCCCCGTCGTCTCCTCATCTGATCTGTCCTCGCCTGTCACCTGAGTTGCATGTCCGTGTGCTGGGACGTCTACATTGTCATTAAAGTTCTCTTTTGCTGTTACGCCAGAGTCGGTCGAGGCGGACTGTGATGTCTCCTCGTGGTCCATGGACAAGTCCCCCACACCCCTTCTAGGAAGAAGATGACTGGACGGGAGGGCGTGCATTTCCGCCCCTCCAGAGTGCACAGCGCCCTCCACCAGCGGACGGTCAGGCTCGGATATCAACAGCTTGGTGAAGTCGTTGCGGCCGCCACGCTTGGCAAGGACGAAGGACTCACCCAGGCTCAAGCCGTCCTCCTGTGCGCCTGGCAAACCCTTCAACATATCGTAGAGAGTGACGCTGGCCATGGTAGCCCCCGTTAGCGCCTCCATCTCCACCCCCCCTTTGCTCTCTGTGGCGACAGTGCAGAAGCAGTAAAGGACGCTGTACTCTGGCCGAGCCAGCTCCGCAGATGGCTCTGACGTTCGTCGACGCAGCACGACCCGGTGTGGCATCTGTGCTGGGCGCGGCGGCTGAAGCACCTGGCGGCGACGGAAGGTGAAGGAGCAGCGATGAATGGGGGTTGGATAGCAGAAGGGCACAAGCGAGCTCACCTGCTTTACTGCGTTGGTCCCGGCCACTACGGCCGTGGCAAAAAGAGGCCCCTTCTTGCTGGTGTAGTACTCTTCCGCGATGGAAACAGTGGGCGGTATCAGCCCAGCGCTCCTCAGGGCGGCAGCCGGTGGCGATGTGGCCGGCGTCAGGAGGTGTTTCATGCCTTGCAAAAAAACATTAGTAGAGGGAGGCACAACAACAGTGGCAACAGCGGTTGCAAGACGATAGAGAGGGCGGCGCACAGAAGCGGAGGAAGCTGCGGTAGACTCTGCGGGTGCGCTGCCTAACCCATCACATGTAGCAACAGTCACGGCAGTGACACCACTGCTGTCGTGTTTGACAGCTCCTTGTGACACATCAGAGTCGATGCATCTGACGTTGCGCGGGCTCGAACCACTGCGGCCGCCTTTCTTGATACCCATGGATTGTGGGGAGGAAGTCCTAGAGGCTTTTAAATGTGCACTACTGACTGCTGCTGTGCGGCCGGTGGTGCCGCGACGAGCGACAACCACAGCACCACCCCCACTGCTAACAGCCCTTCGCAGCGGACGCCGCAGCACGTGTCGGCGCGGGGATGGGCCCTTGGCCTTGGCTAGTTGTAGTAGACAACGATAAAACATATTGCTGCCCACGCCTGCGAACTAGAGCGACAGTGCACAAGCCAGCAACAACCCAAAATATCACACGAGGTTAAAATAATATATATATATATATATATATATATATACTTTTTTACACCAATGAGGTGAAGAATTGATACAACAGCAGCAGCAGCAGCAGCAGAAGCAGAAGCAGGAGCGACGGCAGTGTCCACGGGGAAGAGAACTGCTAACGCCTGTGTTGCTTTTATTCCCTCCTCAAAATAAAAAAGAGGTTAAACGTACTCCGAAGAGATGTGAGTGCAAAAGGGGGAAAAAAGGTGATGTAGCTGCTATATGGTGTGTATGTGTATGTGTATGTATATATATATATATATATATATATATGCCGATCTATGAGTTTTTTGTGTATTGGAGGAGATTATTTTTTGTCTTCTTTTTTTTGACCACTCTCTCTTTCTAGTCTTTATGATGTGGGGAGTCTTGGTGAGATACGGTGATGAAACCGAACCTAATGTGGACGTGATGTGTGCGTGTGTGTGGGGGGGAGGTCAACAGCAGGGAGGAGGATATGGGAGAGAAAACGATATATGCTAGTGGATGTTAAGATGAGCGAATAAATAAGGCACACACATAACACATCACACGTTTGTGCCTTGATCGGGAATCTTATACGCAGAGTGACCTCAGGCACCTGCAGCCGCAGTGACTTCTCTGAACTCATACCCCGGTGTCTGATACCACTCAGACACACACGCTTGGATGGACTTGTGGGTTCTGCTACCGCCGCAACGATCCTTTCACAACAAGTAGGGAAGGGAAAGGTGATGATACACATGCGCGTACGCATGATAAAAGAACGATGGCACGGGGAAGCGAGCGAGGAGACATAGTGTGGGCACAGCTGCGAGAGGTCTTCATATGAATGCGTGTGAAGACAGAAACATATTTAGGCTATCGACGGTAGCACCACCCTCACCGAAGCACCAGCCTCCCTCCTCACAGATTTTATAAATCTGCTGTAAAGGAGGCACGCTTAGGCGTGGCTGTGCTTGCTACACACAAACAGTCCACCCCCCCCCCTCACCTGCTTCCCTTCTTGAGCATTACAGCTAGGTTTCCAGAGCATCATCAGACGTGGCCGCGAGAATCTGAAGTACCTCTTCATGAACAAAGCATGAGCTGTCTGTGGCGCCACCCCGTGTGGAAATATGCGGTGAAGTACGGTATGCACGATTGACCACGGTATCTCCTTTGACGATTGCCTGCACACAAACTTGCTGTGGTGACGCACACGGTGCCCCTGCAAAGGACCTCTCCCTGGACCGCTGCTCCTCATCGTTGACCCTGGGTAGAGATTGTCTGGTGCAGACTGCGACATTATTTAGAGCGCCTTCAAATTGCCCCTTGGAGCGAGACATCATGGGGCTGATGACATCCAGTGTCTCTGGGGAATAGATGATGGCGTCGTCGACTGCACTGCGAATAAACATCTCACCCCTGCCAGCAGTAAACAATAAAGCATTACTGGCCCTTGAGTCAAGATGAACTGACCTTTCTCCGTTCTTCTCAGCTGCACTTTGCACTGATGTCAAAATTTGCCAAGTAGGGGCAGCGTGCTCTCTATCCAGTAACCTTGCTGGGCGACATTCGCGCTTGCGAACATGCCGTGACTGCGGAGGCGGAGCGAGTCCTGCAGGAAGAAGCAAGGGTATCTTCCTGGGGACAGGGGTGGGACAGCCACCAACGCCACGCTGCGTTGCCCGATCACCTGCATCTTTCTCCGAAAAGCTGGCAAGGTAGGGATCCGCATCAGCGTTGTTTGTAACCCCGGTGCTGCTTCTGGCGCCTGACGCACCCACCCCCGTGTGTAGGGGCAGAGGAGTCGAGCACCACGGAGAAGGGACAGTGACGGTGGGTGTACCGGTGGAGCGAAGCACTCTCTCTCTCTCACCACGTTCTTTTTTTATCTGCAGCCACGAAGAATCAAAGCCGGTTCCACATGCTTTGCTCTCCGTGACGCAATCTCGCGGGCGTCGCCTCGCATTTGACTCTGGCGGCAGCGAGAGCTTAGCTTTCGGGATTGCTGCAGTGTCGATGAGACCGGGTCCTGGCTGGTCATCGACCCCTAGCGTTTGAATATGAGCAAGGTCCCTGGGATCGTCTTCGACACTCTTGACTGAGATGGAGTGAGTGCCCTCAAACGAAGGAGCTCCCTGTCGCGAACGCGCGTCACTTATAGCGCACAACAGAGTCTCGTAGGAGGGGATGTATGAGACATTATCATCTCTCTGAGAGTGAAGGGCGAAGATATTCTCCTCCGGCAAGAATAAAAACGACGATGGCGCAAACGGCGCTTGGGGCAGCGTTGCATCAATATCAAAAACACACAGCGTCTCCGCAATGGCAGGTAACGGTGAAGTGGACTGCGGTGGTGACGGCGTGGGAATGCGGTTGGTGATCTCGGAACCAAAAAAGCGCCTTGGCGTACTCGGTATGGGTTGTGAAGCGCAAAGGCGCAGGCTCGGTGGCGGAGATGCGTCACGCTGTGACGCGGATAGTGAGTGGGGTCCGCCGCCGGCGCGAGGGCAAGACATCAAAAACGAGGGAGCGAATAATATGGCCCAGGGCTAATCAAAATCGTGAGAGAGAGGGTACTACCCTGTATTTTTGACCCCTCCTTCAAAAAAGCGATAAATTTTCAAGGCGCGCAACACAGATGTATTTATATCTATCTCGTGCTTGCGGTGTGTATGTGTGCATATACGTATGTATATATATATATATATAGGTGTGTCTATGTCTGTATATATATATATATATATATATATATATGTGTGTGTGTGTGATGGGAGGCGATTGCCACAGCGCCCTCTGTGCGTGTGCGCATGCTATGTTCCCTTATGAAGGGGGGGGAGGGAGGGGGGAAGGGCAACGTGTGAGGAAGATGTGAAGAAGGAACCAGGAAAGCAGCGGGTGGTCGGAGGTCACCCCGCAGCTACACCGCGGACACTGCTCGTTGTTGGGCAAATTCAACTCACATCTGCCAGTGAAGCAGGGAGGAGGTCGAGCGTGAAGTGAGTCAGCAGCACGGAGCTGCGAGGTAGACGACACAGCCTAGACTTCTCATTCCCCGCACCACATCATGGGAGAGCTAACTGTGTGCTCATCTCGGTGAGCGTAAGTAGGGGGGGGGAGGTGCATATCTCGCTCAGGAAAAATAAAAAGACAAGGAGGGAGGGACGGATACCAAAAGCGCAAACGACGCTGTACACCACTCACCGACCCACCCACTCAAGCACAACACACATCAAAAGGGTCATCAGCGAAAATCAAGTACGCATGCACATCGACAAACGCATGCGCCTGGGGGGAATCCTCAACGTAACACTGAAAATAGAGAGAAGGGGGAGCACAAAAGTGTTGCCAGGCAAACAACCATGAAAAGGAAAAAAAAAAGAGGAGGATAAGGGGGACATGCTGTATGTCACACAGATCGCAACTGTGTCAGAAGAGAGTACTACCGCTACCAATGTTCAGGCTGGCGTCTGGTCACAACAACCAGAGAAAGAAAAAAACGGAAGACAGGGAAGGAAGGCAAACGTACCGTCCCGTCATACACCTGTAAACACGCTCAGCCATTTACGAAAGGAAAAACGGGGCCATAAGCACCGTGCACACATCAGTGGAGTTAGAAAATCACACCATGAAGCATCGATACATGGAGGACAAAGAAACGAGGCTGGGGCGGTGCGAGGTGAGGGGAAAAATATGTGGTATTCCCTTTGTTTCACCATCCACCTTAGCCCAGCAGAACGTTCGCTAGATACTCACGAATGTCTGCTGAGCCACCGCGTAGGGCTAGGTGTAGCGCTACACGGGTGTCTGTGGCAATGAATACCTTCGCCTGCACCAACAATAGAGTTCGGTCCTCGTCCGCCAGCACGCCAGCCATCTTAAGAACGTGTGAGGTCGTGGTAATCCTCTCGGGCACCCCGTCCTCGATGTACATACCAAAGAAGTCCGCCAGCTGCTTCGCTGCCTCAGTTAAATTCTTCATCGAGTGTAGCGCAAAGGTGCCCTCTGTCTCCTCCCCCTCGTTTTCACTCCATTTCATCTCCATGTCGCTGTCGAGGTTCACGGGCGTGATAAAATCGCTCACATCCACGTCGAAGCTCTCCATTGGGTACTCGTCCTGATCACCGGTGTCCTCGTCCTCGGTCTCGGCCATGGCAAAGCGAAACATCGGCTCCACCGTGCCGCAAGGAAACTTGTCAGACTCATACTGCAGCACAACATAGGCGTACTGAGTCTCACCTGGCCGGATAGTCTCGATGGGAATGGCGTACAGCGGATCCGCCTCCAGCTCCTCCGTGTTGGTGTTCACAAGAACGTTTTTGAATAAAACATTGTCCATCATATTTCTCACCCTGAATTGCAAGACAACGTGCTCGGGATAAATATGCTTCATCACCGAAACAACGTACTCGTTGTCCGGTTCCGTGATGGGAACCGGCTCCACGCTCTTCAGGGGCTCCCCCAACTCTCGCAGCTGCTTCAGACGACGCAGGGCATCCCGGCCTTGGAGGAGGGCAGGCGTCGCAGCGGGCATGCCCATGGGCCCCGTCTGGCGCGACGCAGCTGCGAGAGCTGCAATCGTGTCATCTAAGGTGGAGCCACCAATGCAATCGTCTGCGGATATCCTACGATGCCCGTCTCGCTCTGCGTGACGATGAGAGGATACAGCCTCCGCGACGTCCTTCACATACTTGCGCACAAGTGTTTCGTCGTTTTTCAGAAAAAGCTTCGTGTACAGCACGGCGCGATCACGAACCTCGTCGTCGCAGTCGCTGCAGGAGCGTTTTAGGAGTGCAACGATGGAACGGCGCAGCGATGGAACGTTTGCTGCGATCTTCGCCAATGTCGTCACCGCAACCGCACGTATCTCGGGCTTCTCCAATGTAGCATGATTATAGACGTACCGCACGAAGTGACGCGGGTTGGAGCAGTGCGGAACACCTTCGCCGAGATGCATCAACACTCGCTTGGTGATCTGAGAGAATTCGCAGTCATCGATAAACTCGGCCAAATGCGTAAGCACGGCTTCCTTAGAGCTGGGGTTAAACTTGGAGATGTCCAGCATCGTGTCTACGACGCTTTGCTTCAACGAGCTGCTGCTCTCATCGCTGAGGGCCCGAAAAAGAAATCCTAAGAGGGCCTCGTACTTGTTCGGGAACTTGGCGTTGAGCACGCGCATCGCATCCACAATCTTCAGCTTCAACTCGTCACCGAGCTCACTCATGTAATTTCCGGAAGAAAGCTGGGTGAGCATCCGTGCAATGGCATGTTCGGTTCCAGTCTTCAGCAAGGCGGTGATTGCCAAGGTAGCAATAACGCGATTGGAATCCAGGGTCAGCGCCTCGATTTCCGCGTTGATGGGTGCGACTGCCGCCGGGTGTATTGTGGAGATGCAGCTGATCAAGTACACCGCGGCAAACCGAAGCACTGGATTCTGCGAGCTCAAGTACAGGTGAAGGACCGTCACCACGGGGGTCAGCTCCTTATCGGACACGTTGCGCACGGAGGCAATTGACTTGGCCGCCTCGAAAGCGATCATGTCGCTGCGATGAAGCATGGAAGAGGTAAACTTGTACATCGCAAGGGAGCTCTCGAGGTCGTCCTGCATGAGCTCGGTGCACATCTTGATGACGAGGCAGACCGCGAGCGATGAGTGTACGCGGCCGTCCTGGACATCCTCAATGAGCCGCTCCACGGAGAGTCGGTCGTTGTTGCGTATTTTGTGCAGCAGCGCGATAGCGGGGTACTGCGACTTACAGCGGTCACGTAGCACCTCGTTCAGTTGCGTTGCCCACTTGCGCGGCATCTCTGGCAGAGTGCTGGACATGTGAATGCCTGTCACTAACGCCGCTGTCACCACGCTTGGGTTGCGTGATGTCATGCACTCCACAATTGTACGATCCATGGTATTGTACATACTGCTGTCCATGATGGCGTATAGCGCGCGGATTGCGCTGCTCTTGTCAGAATCACCTTTTTTTTTAATATCCATCATGAGCGCATTGGACGCAATGAAACTCTGTTCAACGAGGGGACTGAGTTCCTTCATCAATATGTACTGCAAGCGTCGCAGCTTGGGATGATTGGATTGCATGAGCTTTGTTGACATAAAGAAGATATCCGTCGCCTCGGCTTCTGTCAGTCGGACACCAGTGGACAAGAGGTACAGCACCTGCGTCATGGCCCGAATGGACCCCTCGGCGTCCAATGGGATGTTGTTGAAGACACGACACTCCTGCAGCGCCGAGGCCTTGTCGAGGCCCTCAAACGGCAGAACGTCTGCATCCTCATCGTCGTCGTAACGAGAGCCCGCATCCATCATGGTTGTCGATAGCAGCGGAAGCGAATGGGCGCGACTTGCAGGGGGTACAAGGCAGGTCTGTGAAGATGGTTGACTTTGCGGATGTGTTCACCTATAGATAAACATATATATATATATATACATATATATATATATATATATATATGTGTGTGTATGTGTCTGTGTGATTCTGTGTGCTTTTGATTGATCCAACTGCCGTGAGTGTTTCACATGGGTAACGGCATTTCAAAGGAGTTTTTTTTTTTTTTTGGCCCGGGCAGGAATGTGCAAAGATGGGGGATCAACGTTTCCAGGAGAAATGAAGAGTTGTTGAATGGAAGGAGGTGGGGAGACGTCGGTGAGTTGTATGAATAGAACAAGTATAAAACCACATTGTGCATTAGATACATTCTACCTTTTTCTTCTCGTCGTGAAGAGAGAGGAATGAAAATCGGTGTCCCCTCCCCCTCCCAACCAGATCAGCGCCAACGAGCATATGCCCAGTCGGCTGTGAAGAGGGAGACGAAGAAGTGAGAAGGCTACCGACAAACACGGGAGGGACTTTGACGCACACATTTTTCATATGCACCTCTCTTTTTCTTCCCAAGAGCGATGCAGCTTTATATGATACTCGGACAGTGTACAGTAGACACGCACCCTAGAAATGAAACTAAGGCTGGGTACAAACAAATCAACCCAGGGGCAAGGGAGCGGGTGCAGGGTGAGGTGGAGTGGGGTGGGAAGTACAAGGGAAAAAAAAGGGAGGCGCATCCATACATGGGCATCTACATGTATCGATATTGAAAGAAAAGCTACGCACGGTGCTGCTAGCGATTGGCCGCGCCACGTAACGCCTTTCCCTCGCCCGAAAAAGTCTACATCGATGTTCCAAACAGAAACAAACAAAAAACAAAACAAAAAAAAACAAAGCAGGGAAGGGAAGAAGCGACGGCGAGCAAGCGATCGAACGACGAGAAACACCACACCAGAGAGGAAAACCAGGAAAAAAGATCGTAAGTGGACCAATATTGAGACACACAGGCGAGATGCTGGAACACTTTCGGGAAACGAAGAGGAGGGGAACCTGTGTAAGCACTAAAAAAATATGCCCACTGTCCCCAGGATCCTCAACCCTTAACCTTAAAAGTAGCGGCAATGTATCCACTCACTCTCTCCATCCCACATAACCCCCCCCCCTTCCCCCACGGGAGGAGAGGAGAGGAGAGGAGAGGAGAGGGGGGAGGGTCAAGAAGGCATTTGTCACCCGGCTTACACAATGACATTTGGGCCGCTCAAAAGACCATGGGGCTACACACCATTCGTAAATGAACAATCTCCGCTACAGTGATGAGAATCCCCGTAATCCCGGGTAGCGTTGGCGTGGTCTCCGCACAAGTAGTCTAGTGACAAACAAAGCCCGGTGAAGAGAGCAGCTGTCCCCCATCATCATCACAGCCGCTCAAAGACGAGGACTGAATGGAGGGTGCGGCACAAGCGCTTCGGTGACTGTCGTCGGAGCTGTAAGCGACTCGGCAGTTGACTCAGATGGAAGCGATCGACGACGACGAACGAGGTATGATCGAAAGACGGCTTGGATGCGGGTAGCATAGGCGTGCAGTGCCTCCTGCGCGTGTGCCTGCTTTTGTATGTAGCTGCGCTGCAGGCGAAGACGCAGCACCCGCTGGTAGGCGGCGTAGGCGCGCCAGGACCTCTGGATACGACTCGCCGCAGCTATGCGGTACATAGCATTTGGGAGCAGCCGCACACCCAGTCGCAGCAGCTGAATGCGGGTTCGGTACATGCGATAGAAGGCCTGTAAACGGACTGCGGCACAAGGAAGCGTGGCGCGCTGCTGGACACTGACCTCGCGCTTTGTGACGTATGCTCCTCGCTGTGGTGCAAGCACTGCTCGCGCGTAGTGGCCCCTCCAGCGGCGCTGTACGGCCGTCGCATACTGGTGTCGATCCTTGAGCATAAACTGGAAGAGATCGAACAGCTCCCGCTGTGTGCGGTACATGCGCCACACAGACTGAACACGCACTGCGGCGTCGTCTCGCGCCTCGGCATAGCGGCGAGACGCCTCAAGTTGACGACGCTGCGCACATCCACTGACCAGGGACTGTCGAACACGGTGGTGACGAAAAGCGGCTTGTATTTTCTTGGCGTGGGCATTGAGACTGGCGCTGGTGGCACTCTGTCGTGCTGCGAAACGTTTGGGCAGCCATGAGCGTGCCCACGACTGTAGGGTCGCCACGGCCACAGCCACCTCTTCCCGTCGCTTCATCAGAGCAAGCGCTGCGATGTGATCGTGGCGCAACTGCTGGAGCCTCACTCGACCGCACCACAGCAGAACGAACCGGTGCACGGCGCGCTGCCGTATCAGTGCATGCCTGTAAAGTTGACCAAGTTGGCGGCGACTTCGTGCACCTGCTAGCACCGACAGTACGCAGCGCATCGCTGCCTCAACGTTCTCGACGCTGCGCAGATGTGTGCGCATGACCTCTTCGTATTGAGACTCTTGTGCAGTGAGATACTCACCGACAGACCGCTGTTTGCGATAAAGTAGATCTCCAACCGCCCAGCGAGCACAACACGCACGCCACCAGCGCTGCACGAAAATGATCTGCGGTCGTCGTTCCTGTCGCCATTTTTCCTGTTCAAGCCGACGGTGCACACGACGGGACCGTAACTCATGCCGTGCAACTCTACAGCGCCATGCACACTGAATGTGTGTCGCCGCAGCCATCGATACGCAGAGCCACCTGCGCGTCATGTGCATTCGCCACCAGCTTTGAAGAGTGACAGAGGCAGCCGCTCGCCGTTGCTCGATCTTCCGCTGCTCAACAAGGAGTTTGTGCCAGGCCAAGCACATGTGGCCCCATGTCTCCACGCTGGCGATTTGTTGCACAAATGCTTGGATAATGGTAACGCAGCGCACTCGCTCCCGTTCGGCACGCAGTCGCCGCAGCTCCGTTTTGGCAGGCGCGCGCTCTTTCCAGTGGCGGTAGCTCACCTGAAGGCAGATGACTGCCTCCTGCTGCTCAAGCCGTGTCTCGACAGCAGCCAGACGCCGAATCCGCTCTCGCTGAGCTAAGTGCATTCGCCACCACGTCTGTATGCACGTCGAGGCGACTCGGTGAAGGTCCGCGAGGGTATCTTCAATAAGACGAGAGTAACGCACTTCCGTCTCGCAGTCGAGCTTTCGTAGCAACTCTGAGGGACGGACAGGTAGAGCCAGCAGATTTAAATCGAGACAGGCAGTCGTGGCGATGCTTGTCGTGTCATGAAAATCATTCGCGACGTCTTCCGTGAGACCAAAGGCGGCGCTGGCATCGTCACACCGGCCCTCGCGCGAAATGGACCCTCTCAAAGGAGTGACCGCACATGAAGCGCCAACCAAGAGGGCCGTCACGCGTCCGCTACGCAGACGCAATGACACTCCCTCTCCTGATAGACAAGTGGATGCAGTGCCCAGGCGCGAATTCGGGACTTCGAGAGGACTCGCGCCTTCCCTTACATTTGCCGACAGGGGTAGTCCTGATATGCTGTCTACGTCCTTCTCCGTCTCCTCCTCTGCATGTTCGGTGTTCTCTACCTGGGAAACGATGCCATTGCGGAGCTTGAAGTACCGTCCAAAGACGCTGCTGGGGACCGAGGTAACGAAAAGGGGAGCGGGTTTGCTCGGCTTCAACGGAGAAAGTACATTCAATGAGCTGCCGGGCCTATGGAGCGGAGTCGGCGCAGCCGTGCTCACAGAGAAGGCGAGGTCACCCGCTGGACCACCCGGCGTGTTGGCAAATGACGACGCCGCGGTACTTTCCGGGGCACGACCGACATGTGCCGTTCCTGTAGCAGAGGCTTCTCCCTGGAACAGATTTGGTTCATCACATGAGGACTCCCCTTGCATCAGCGACTTGATCCAAGAGCGGTGTGCCCACACATTCTCGCTGATGTCACCGTAGCTCAGCAGTACGGTAAGGGCAGGGGGCACCGGTGTGGCAGTCGAGGCAGCGGCAGATGCTGACAAAAACGGAGGTGAGGCACCGGCGAGTATAGCAGCTTGTGCCCAGTACCGTAATGATTCACCCGTCTGCACCTCCTGCACGTAGGCTTTAACCTCCGTGGGCAAAGCCCCGCCGAGGAAAAAATACCGGGTGAAGGTATCGGCCAGAACGTGCATCGTGACAATAGTGGACTTGTCCCCATCTGCCTCTGTCGTCGTTGCCGGTGAGGCAGAAGGGAGGATCAAATCCTGTGTTATGTACGGCAGCAGAAGGAAAGGCGGAGGTTGATCGAAGTCAGCTTTTCTGTTTGCCTTGCTTCCGGTGTCCGTAGTGGCTCTGGCCTGAGCCGCAGCGAGACGGCACTGGCAATCCCGCTGTGCCCTGTCGAGGCGGCTCAGGTAGCGCTCTGCGCATGCACTGGCGAGCTCGCAGTGGTACAGCTCCACGGAGCCATGCGGCTCGCACCAGGCCGCCATTGCTGCAATGAAGTGGTGCCCGCGGATAAGCTGCAGCGCGGCATGCATGAGCACAGCAGCGGCGACGTTGGCATCGTCCCCGTCATCCTCCGCGGCAACGAAATTTTCTGCCCAGTTGAGGTAGTGCAAACTCAACTCCATAAACCGCGCAATGGCCTCTGCGGCGTCGTCGTAATCGCCGATTCCGAAAAACGCAACCGCCAAGTTGTACAACACTGTCATGCACCACACGCCATCTGACTCCGCAAGCGCTTTCAGAAGCTCGTAGATAAGGCGGGCTTGTCCTCCCGGAGTGACACCGTCGCCGAGGCACACGACGGCGTTGGTGCGAACTGCACAGCTGAGCAGGCGACGGACAATCGCGGGCTGTTGACGCTGCTTTTTGCTACTGCCTTTGCCATTTGATGGGCAGCTTATCGGGAAGCATGAGGGAGGCCCACTTGGAGACTTGGTTGTCGGCCTCGCCGGGCGGCGACGAGTTTGCTTTTGCTTAGGTGAGTGAGCCGATCGGCCCCCCTTCGCTGCAGCGGCGCTGCTCTTAGTCCACTCCGGAAACAGATTCTCGGTCGCGTCCTTCACTAAGTAGCGCATGGCGGTTTGGAAGCATGCCTCCTGAACCTGGATTGGCCCGGCAGCAGCATTGCACCACAAACCAGCATCATTGGCGAAGGTTGTGTAGACTTCTGCAAGCCTTTGGAGGGTCTCAGTAACCCACGCAGCGCCGGGAGCACTCGGCTTCGCACCGGCAGAGGAAGCGCGCGTCGATGTCGTGCTGGCGGCAGCATTCCCTCGGCCCGACACGGTCTCTGATCCTAACTGAAAGTCTTGCATACTTTTTATAGTTTTGCTCAGCAGCTCCAGCGCCTCACCAATGCTTCCAGCCTCCATTAGATGCCCAACAACCGCCTCTGCACTCTCCACTTCCTCTTTTAAAGACTTGAGTGCTTTCTTTCGCAGCGACTGTGCACTGAGCCTCCGGCCAGAACTCCGACCAGCACTCCCTGGTCGTGCAGAGTTTGGCGACTGGATCCTCCGGCCGGGACTGGGTTGACGAGACTGCCGAGGCGGGGAGGATTCCACGGGACGGCGCCCCGACGCCGCACGTCCGCCAGAAGATGGGCGAGAAGGTACCTTTTTTCGCGCAGATGATGAGACTTCCTTACCACTTTTCTTTGAGGCACTGTCCTGAGCACCTGATGAGAGCTGAACAGACGCGTCGCCTAGAGCCGGGAGCACCGTAGAGGCGGCATGTCTACCAGCAGCAGTGCTCTTCGGAAGCTTTTGGTGGCCCGGGAGCTGTAGCCCATTTCGCGAGTGTGGTGCGGCGACCGCTTCGCTCGCTGCGGGCCCCTTCATCTGTATGGAGGGGAGAGTTGCATCACTGCGTGTAGCACTGCCACCCTGACCGCCCGCCGGTGGTCTGCCAGCAGCCTTTTGGTGAGCCCCTGAGCTAGTCGCGTAGGAGACGCCACCTACATTTTTCGTGGATGCGGACGCTGGCGAGCGGGACGTATCCTGAAGCAGGACTTCCTTGGGCTTTGTTTGAGTGAACATCAGCAGAGTACAGGAAGAAAAATGCACTTTGTATAAACTGCTGCACATGTGAAGTGCATATATATAAATATATATAAATATATAAATATATATATATATATATATATATATATATATATTTGAGGGGGAGGAAGAAGGGAGGGGAGGTAAAGGCGGAATATAGATCGAGGGTGTCTACAGATGTATACGTGCGCAGCGGTCACGATACTATAGCGTTGCAGCTTTTCTTCCTTTTTCTGTGTGTTTTGTATTATTTTTTCTCTCTTGGAACCGTGACGGTGGCGTCGCCATCAAATGAAAGCGCGCTGATCGCAGACAGAAGAAGAGCCAGTCGAGGGGGGTCGATATGGTACTGTGTGCGTGCGTGTGTGTGTGTGACGGGGAGGAGGTATCTGGTGCAGTGGGTCAAGCAAACCTTCACCGAGCGGGAGACAAGACGTGTCAAAAGAAGAAATGCCCAGACGCGACTATGAGCACACGGGCGTCCCCGGCTCAGACATGCCGCTTTCACAGGAAAGAAAAAAAAAATCTCAGTGCCAGCGCCTTGTGTTAGATGCTCTCCCATTGAAGGTTACACGGACTGTTGCAATTGACCTCTCCCTCCCCGTCTCCACCCCTCCCTCCCCCTTCCTCCTCCCATTTTTAATGTGAGGCACGAGGGTTCCCCCTTTCCCCTCGAGTAAGTGCAGACACTTGCTAATTAATCAACCATGGACTGAACTGCTCCCCCTCCCCGTCAACTGCCTCTTTCGATGTTATGTGTGCGCACCTGCGCAATATAACCAGGAGGCTAGAGAAAAGCAGGAAAGAGGGGCAACGAGAAGGGCAGGGCAGGGCAGGGCAGGGTTAAAAAAGGGGTATTTAAGACAAAATAATAATCATAAAATAGCAGAGTGGCTCTCCTTGTCGCTTTCCTTGAGCCTCTACTTCGCGAGTGAGGGCGTTGCTGTCGTCGCACGTCCTTTGCTCCCCCCCCCGCCACCGTCTCTTTTGTTGTTGTTGTTGTTGTTCACTGTTAACGAGCCCCTCCGCTCTTCGCCGGCCCACCTGCCCCTTGAAGAAGACACACACGCACACAGAGAGATAAAGTTAACATGTTCAGCTACAAACAAATACGAGGATCGCATTTGTGGATGTGGCCTCGGAGGGAGAGGAAGGGGGGGAGGCACGCTGCCGCCTTCCCTGGGACGAAGGAGCAACAATTCAGTGGTGGGGAGGGTTCCAGCTCCATTGAGCAACCTCCAGTGCCATAGTGGCCACAGGCTTGTGGTCAGCCGTGGCGCTCAACCACTCCATCGGAATATGCCGCACGCCAAGCTTCGCCCCCAGCAGCGCCCCGACCAGCATAGCTCGCTGGCACGTGGGGCCGCCGAGTTCAATCGCCTGCGCGACTCCCTGTGCGAAAGTAACGTGAGGACGAGCGATGCTGAGCGCCTCACGAGCTGTCACGACATCCACTGCCGCACGCCGCTTCGGTGTCCATCGAGAGCTTAACATTTCCGATGACTTCATGGAGGCGGGAGTGGAGGAAGATTCCCATTGTGTAGTTCGGGACTGCACACAGGTTTTTTCAGCTTTTGCAGAAGAGGATGGAACAAAGGGCTGCGTATCTGCCGGGAACACTGCAGCCGTCCCGGGTACTGCCATATGCGCTGCGTTGCGCGTGGCATCGGGGTTGCTTTGTAAGTGTCGAAGCACGACGCCAAGCACGGAAAACGTGTAGTCACGCACTGCAGCACGTTCCTCAGCAGCTGAGAGATCGGCGTCCTCACCACCAGAGCCAGTGCCAGTGGCAGCCCCCTCCAGGGGGGTTGGGGGCTCGGTAAGAAACCCAATAAAGGGTTCGAGGTAGTGACGCAGTGCTGCATCACTGGCATAAGGATATATGGCAGGCGTGGGCAACAGAGTGCACAGTGTGTGCAAAAGCGACGCATGTTCAGCGATAAACGTCTGCCGCACATCCACCGCTTCCGCAACGTGCACCAGGCGCTCCCGAACGTAATCCACGGCGAACTCGCCGCGTGCGCTACTCATTGCACGCAGCATTTCAAAGTAGAGATGATACGTGAAGGAGTGTACGAGAAAAGATGCAGCTGGGGGCGAAGATGACAAGAGCAGCAGTGAAGCCTCGGCTCCAGGTTGACCCACACCGCCTTCGTTCGACGCGGCGCGCAGCTTCGTTTCCAGCGGCGGCACGCGTGCAAACGGCAGGAGGCTGCCTAGTGACATTTCCCGTGGGGCAGCTGGTGCACCAACCGCCCCACAAGTCTCCTTGTACTTACTCCCCAGATACGCCTTCACCTGCTCCTGGCTGTAACCGTTCATCGGACGCGCCGCCGCGTCGGCAACGGAGACGCCTACCAACAAACCTACTTGCTTCTGTTGGACCATACTCAGCTGTTTGAAGCTATTTTGATAAAAATTCTCAACCACCGGTGGCGGTGTGTGGCAGAGCATGGCGACCATTGGATACGCCGTCAAAGAAGCGTGACAGTCCTTCGTAGAGGGAGGGGGGGGGGGGCTTTCTCGCTTTGGCTTTAAACAAACAAAAAAAAAAACGGAGGGAGACAGAAGTGATACCACCAGCCCACACCACGCTGGACGAGGAGAAACCTAGAGGTGGAGAGGGGGAGGGGGCAAAATACAGGTGGGCACCGCACGCGTCTCCGTAATGATACGTGTGCTACAGACACGGGTGTGGAAGCGTATGTACACGGAAGACCCGTGATGTCAGAATGAATGAGGGTCGAGGTAAGGGGACAGGGGAAGCACAGAATAGGAAGTATTCCAAGGATGATCAGGATAGGGATAATGCAGCAGATGCGACGGTAGGCGTGGCTCTGGAACGGTGGGGGAAAAAAGGAAAGGGAGATCGGCATGCACAGGGTATCAACCGCCGGCCAACTGCATCTTTTTGTCATGTCTGTGAAGAGTCTACACACCAGTAAGAAGAAAAAAAAACGGAGGAAAGAACAAATACACACCCACATCTGTTCTTTTCTCTCCTTCAGGGGAGCAAGCACACACCTGTAAAAATTTGATTGTGGCAGGTGTTGCACCTTGAGGAAGTATCTATGGTGTATGAAGCGACTTTAATTTTTTTTTTCGGAATGACTGTGCCTTGCCCCCCCCCTCTCGCTCAACACGGAGACACAAACAAACAGCTGCGAATCTGTGAGACACAACGGAATAGAAAAGTTTAACATCTCCTCGAAGCTACGTTTGTGGTGACCCTTTTTTTTTTGATGTTTGTCACCGACCCACATCACCATACCAAAGGTCGGTATGCCACTAAAAGAGAAGAGAGCGGCCACAGTAGTACGTGTGTGGAAAGGAGGGGGGGGGAAGAGGGACGGGAGAGCAGAGGGGGACGCAGCAGTGAAGATGGTACAGGAGTACACCGCAGGCTCAAGTGTTGACATAGTACGCACGACCAAAAAAAAAAAAGAGCGACAGACAACAAAACCAGACACAAGAATCCTTCAAAAAAAGAAAAAGGGTGATGCCCAAAACCAGTCGCCGCAAACAAGTCCCCCACCCTCTACATTGCAGGTGCATCCGAACGCTACCTTTCCCTCTTCTTGAGTTTACGTGGAGGGCAACAGAAAGATCGCAGAAAAAAAGAAAAGACGGGGGGTATCCTGATACACCACCAAAAAAAAAAAAGGCGGAATAGGAAATGGGAAAAGGGGAAAGGGATCTTTTATATATCCTCTACGCAGCCCCCGCATCCAACTCTGTGTACAAACGCGCGCGCCAGCCCCTCCCCTGCTGCTACGATAATGGACGACGAGAGAAGCCTCCCAGGAAAAAAAAAGGGGGGGAATGAGTGGGCAAAGGTGACAAGAAAGAGGTGGAAGAAGAGTGGACTCATATGCACACTGCTTACCACCTAGGACTTCTCGGTAGGGTTACTGTTAGACAGACTCACTGCGCGTGACCGTACTTTGGTGATGCGCGTAGGCTGGCTCGATGTATATCCGGCGCTTGGAGACACATTGTCCATCGGTAGGGTCTGCTCGGGTGGGTGTGACATAGAGACAAATTCCGCAAGGGACAGCGTTGCGCTGCCGGTGAACTGATCGTTGTTCGCGCCCGACACCTTCACAACGCCACCCTTTTTTACTGCAAGGCCCTGGGCCCCAGCTATTGCATCCGCTGTCTTCCCCGGCGATGTCATTTCTCCAGCAGTATGCTTCATGCTGCCTGACATGGTGTTCAGCGATGGACTGTACGCGTGTGTCTGCGGAAGGCTCGGTGGCTCCGCAACCGAGCTGATGCCTACTCGCGCTGTGTGCTTTCGAATGATTGCGTCCATAACCTGCTCCGGGTCATTGTAGACACTCAGTCGCTTACGGTCTACTGATTGCTCTAGGAGCAGACGCAACTCCCGCACCTCACTCCGGAGACTACCCACTTCCTCCCGCAAAGAAGCAGCTTCAGAGGTGCATTTGCATCCAGCATCACAAGCCGATGGGGCTGGCGGTAGTGAGCGGAGATGCTGGAATGATTGTGCTCGCCCATACTTGCAGCGTGCCTGGTATCCGCGGTAGTGTCGCTGAATGAGAACAGCAGCGCGCCGTCGTTCACGGTCGGCCATCGCACGATACTCCCCCAGGTCGACCCACATGTTACTCATCACCTCTTGGAGACTTCGCATTGATACGAGGACCTCTTGCATATTGGATCCTGTATCAGCGACCGGCTCCAGTGACGGAAGGCGCTGACTGCCACCTCGCGCTGCTGCCCCCACGCTACCGTTGCCACCGTCTCCGGCGGCGTTTTCCTGGAGTGCCGCACCGCTAGCCCCGTGCTCTGTCTGACCAGCCATGGAGATTGCCGCCTGTTGCAGCTGGTAACGTATGAAGCGACAGCTCTCCGCGTCTTCCTCGGAGAGGTGCATACGTGCTAACGCACTGCGCATAACACGCTGAATCATAATCGCAGCTCTGGTGCGTCTCAACATGTCAGCCTGCCACAGCACCGAGACTATCTCCTCTAATGACCGCAGCTTTCTCTGCAGTGCGCGGACGAGGCTCGTCATAGAGGTGGTATGCGTGGGCTGGCGAATGTGATCCGCTATCAAGGCACCATCAGCGCCGCAATGTCTGGAAAGCGGCCCCTCCGGCGCGATCACCACAACACGAGCCCCGGACGAGGATCGGCCTGCCGTACGACCGCCTCCGCGTGAGGGTTGCGTTGCCGGCATCGCCTCCATGATGGTTTGATCGAAAGCATCCACCGTTATGGGACCAGGAGATACGCTCAGGGACATGCTTCCGATGCTGTTGGTCGAGGAAAACACAGGTGCCGCGATGCGAGACTGATCGATGTTCGTATGGGTCGCAGATGCCACCACTTGGCCTGAACCGCTTTCGCCGCCTGAGGACACCCACTGGCTCTCCTCCTCTCGCTCGATGCCCTCTATGACGGACATTATGTCATGCCGCGGCGTGGCGGACTCGCTCATACGCCGCAAGTACGCCCCAAGGTCGTCCTTCCGGTGTGGGTTCATCAACTCCATACGTGCCTTAGAGAGAAGTCCATTTTCCCGGAACAGCATGATACCCGCAACCCGTCGCTCGCTCGCTGTAAACTCCACCTGGTCAACGGTCTCGAGCAGCGGGCAAAGCCACAGCAGAAAAGGGCGCCACCACATGGACGTATCTAGCCTACCGGTACGCAGACTACTCTGCCCACCCTCAGCGGAGCCGCTCATGGTCTTGGGTCTACCCTGCAGCAACGTGAACGGGTTTCGGAAGATTTGAATGTGTTTGAGGGTGTGTGCAAGACCGCACAGGGGAGCCAGCGCCGAAGGGGTCGATAGCTGATTCGCGTGTAGGGCCAGTGCGTGCAGTGAGAGAAGCGGCAGCCGACAATCCAGGTCAACGAGGGAATCGATTTTGGTATGGCTGATGTTCAGCACCCTCAAGTACGGCGCGCTGCGCAGGTCTGGCAGGTCAATGAATGCATTATATGACAGGTTCATGGTAGTCAAGGACGGAAACCCGTCAGACGAGTCGCTGATTGAGGGGGACAGGCGGCTATTGCTCCCCCTAGCGTCGTTGATACCGTTCGCTGTAAATGACGATGTCGAGCTTACACCTGTTCCTGCACCTGAGAGCCGCGAGGACGGCGCCCCGACAAGACCGCTCAAATCAAGCAGAACCATGTCATTGTGCGAAAAATCAATGGAGCGCAGCTGCTTGAGCGTCCTGAGCAACGATGCTCCATGGGCATCCACGACGCGGAGGCAGTTGTAGCTAAGGTCAAGCACCTCTAAGGCGCTGAATGCCTCTATGCCACGAAGATCACTGAGTTGGTTGTGTGCGGCACGCAGCACCGTGACATTGTGAAACACATCGTTGATGAGCGCGCCCGGGGCAGACGTGAGGCTGACCACCTGCGCATGCATCACGTTCAGCTCACGCACCTCTTCCGGTGCGATATCGGGCAGCATCGCCTTTTCGAAGGGCAAGTCGGACAAGTCCTGTTCTTTTCCAGCAGCCGAGGACAGGTCCAACACACCACGAGCTGAGGTGGCCATTGAGACAGCTACAGCCAAAGGGCCAGCAAAGTGTGCCGAAATGAAGACCTCTGCCTGCAAAATGCCCACCCCCTTTTCTATTCCCCTTCTTCCGTTTTCTTCACCTGCACCCTTCCACTTCAAAGGAAACAAAAAAAAATTAGAAAACGAGGTACAGACACGGGTGATGGAGATGGGAGAAGTAACTTAGAAAAGAGGGGGAGACACACCGAGAGGAAGACAGCTTCTCTATAGGTGGTGTGGGCACGGTGTCAAATAAAAAAGATGGAAAGCAAAACGGTGCAGCGGGTGCGACGTCTCACCGGGGCGGAGCGCGGAGGAAAAGAAAAGGAGATCAATATCGACAGAGCGGAGAGACCCACAAAACTCTGTCGGGACAAACGAAGCACGTACGCGCGCTGGGACTGAGAAGTGTGAGCGAAGCGCAGACAAGGAAGCTAGAGGGATGAATGAAAAACAGGGGAGAACAAAAAAAAACGACCACAATATTTTGCGATCTTAAAGGGGATAGGGGTTAGTAGGTTCGACGATGGCTTTGAGGCCTGCCCCCATCGCAACCACCACCACCACCACCAATGACTACGCGAACGTCAAGCAGTGCTACTGACTATAAGAGAGAATGTAGACTCCTATCGTATCAGACGACCCCCCGTTTTATTCTTCTGACTTGCCTGTGACCTGCCGAAGCTGCCTTGCCGATAGTAGCGGTGCAATTTTTTTCTAAGTTGCCGCTGCGTGCCTGATCGCTCTGTGCGCTGTGGTTGGGTATTGAGGCGTGTTCCTAACTGTTACAGTAGAGCTGTACGCACACACGTGTGTGTGTGTGTGTGTGTGTGTGTGTGTGTGTGTGTGTGTGTGTGTGTGTGTGTGTGTAGAGTAGGAGGAGGAGGAGGTAGGAAGGTAACGTGGAGGAACGGACGTCGTGCGTGACTAGTACGGAACGGTAACTACTTAACCTTAC
>CM007348.1:859506-883980 GCA_000333855.2 Endotrypanum monterogeii | reverse complement strand
GTGTAGAGATGTGTGTTTCTCTCTGTTACAATAGAGATGCACGACACACGTACGTGTGTGTGTGTGTGTGTGTGTGTGTGTGTGTGTGTGTGTGTGTGTGTATGTGTGTGTGAATGGAGAGGGAAGCAGTAGGAGGGAAAACTGTGAAGGAACGCTGCTGCATGACGGAAAGTACTACTTACACTTCCTATTGACGATGAGAGACAGTGGTACAGGAAACACACAAACAACGCACGCGACCAGAGGGGAGATGATCTCACATTGGCTCGATAGCACCAGCTCCTACGCCTGTCCTAAAGCCTCCGAGCAGTCCAAGCAGGGGAAAAAAAAAACAAAGAAACGTCTTTTATGCAATCCACCACCTGCCCCCCCCCCTCGCGCCTCAGTGTTCCTCCTTTGCTTGGCCTGCCTTTACGTGGGGTCACGTCATGTCATGAGCCCGGGGACAATAACGCCAAGCCCTGAAGAGGGCAAAGGTAGAGTGGAACTCTACTGCTTTGTAACAGAACGTCTCGACAAGAATCCAATAGGCACGTACACGCCTGCGCAGGGACGAAAGACCTACGGTTCACCCTTTGATTCATCGATCCCACCCACCCACCCCTCTCCACACCCTCTTATGTAGTGTCCTCTCGCTTACACAAACACATACACAGACATATATAGATATATTACGTCCGTTGACAAGTGTGCAATATGAGACACACCTCTGTACTCGGAGACAGTTGAGCACAAGTAGACACCAAAACACACTGGCACAACCCACTGTGTATACAGGCTTCAACTCATCAGCTCGACGTGCAGCCTCTCCCTCACACCTTTTCGCATACATCCAGCACTAGGCATCCGCACCGATGAGATTGAACGTGCATGCCCCCCACCCCCCCAAAAAAAAAACCTTGGTGGTCTTCCCTGCGGGCGTTGGTGTTCTGATACGTTAGAGGACGACCTCCAGCTCGTGGCGCACATACGTGTGCGAGGCTTCGTTCTCGACACGTGGGTAATACGGGACGAGACTCTCTGGGCTGCCAATGTATATCAGGTTGTATGTTCGGCGGTAGATATCGCGCACCTTGTGAGCTGGGTGAAATAAACCTTGCAGGAGATACTGCAGTAGCCTTCCCGGATTGATCACCACACGGACTGCCTCGTAGTAGCTTACAACTGCCGTTACCATCTTGAGGCGTTCCTCTCCGATTTTGACCTCATTCTTGGCCAGGAGCTCCACAATGTTCGGGTGAATAAAGTTTAGCAAGTGCAGCGCGACCTCCTCGAACCCGTCGCTGCCGGCCACAGAAAGTATAATGGCACGGCTCGCCTCCACAGCCATGCGTCGCATCTGTATGTTGGTCTCCGTCAGGGCTCGCTCCAGCAACGGAATCATCGGGTAAACATACTCCTTGCCGAGCGGACCGATAGCCTCAAAAATGTAGCGGATGGCTTTGAGCACCGAGTGCTGAACAATTACGGCCACCTGCTTTCCCTCACTGATTTTGTACTCGTTCAACAGATACGGTATTATCGTGAATGGGCCGCACTCCTTTGCGATGGCACTCAGCGCCACCGCGGTGCAAATACGAATTTGCCGCTTGTCCTGGCGAAAGTTATCCACTAACTCCAGGATAATGGCAAAGGGGCGAATTTTTTTGGCGATCACACCGAACGTGCGCGCACACGCGTGTCGTGTAGCGCGCTGCTGCGAGTCGAGCAGCTCGAATAACCCGCGCGTCGCCAGCTGGTGCAAATGAATCGCATCGACATCTGCGTCGTAGTTGGTAGCGATGTCCTCAATCAAAGCAATGGCGCCGTTCTGGACATGACTGTTGCGGCTCTTGATGACAAAAGTCAGTCGCTTCAGCAGCTCACGTACGGATGGCTTGAAGCGGCGGGAGCCGAGCTCACCGAGGATTGAGCGCACTGCGCGTACATTCGCACTCAGCGCCCGCGCGTCCGGATCCTCGAGCCGCTCGTAGAGGCTCAGCCCCAAATCCTGCAAGAATACGGTGCCGTCCGCCAGCATCACTGTATGGGCAATGCACGAAACGAGATCCGCTGTCTGCGCTCGCATCGACGCCTCACGGTTCTCACGACGCCGCTTGATAAGGTCAAACACCTGCTTTAGGTAAGGGCGAAGTCGCGCTCCAAGTGCATTGCAGATGGTTGCCAGCACATTCATAACTAACTTGCTAGTGCCGAGCTCATCCTGACGCACTGCGGCGATGGCGCCGTCGAGAACGAAGGTGACGAGTGTGTCGGGAGCCGCCTCCATCCCAGTGGCGTCCACAACCTTTTTGATAGCCGTCAATACCATGCGCTGATATTCCTCGCTCTCATCCTTCATTTCAGGTGACAACTTTACAAGCACATCCACGCTGCCAATTTTCTTTGCAATCTCAACGGTCGTTGCGACCAGACTCCCGGACGTCTGGCGCTCGGCGGCAAGGCGGCGCACACGCCAGAAGCCCTCGAAAAATGGCTCGAGGATTGTCTGCCGGATGAACTGTGGCGTCACACCCTCCGCCAACACACACTTGCGCACAACGGATATGAGTACGCGGCGGAACTCGTCTTCCGGGGTGCTAAACTGATTGACAAGATTGGGCATCATCACCGCAGTACGGACCTGCGCGTCGTACGGAGACATGAGCGGAACTAGGGCACCGAAGGCTTGTATGAAGGGCGATGCCATGCTGCCGATACCCTTCATGCACTCCTCACAGATCACGTCGACCAGCGGCGCGAGTTCCTCAATGCCGTCTGGGGCTGTTGCCTCTGCGATCGCTGCCACTGCCAAGGCAGCGTCGCGCTGCACGCGCTTCTCGTCGCGCAGTAAACGCTCCAACATGGCCACCATTTCAGGAAGTGCCGCTATCAACGCATGACCCACCATCTTCGCAAGCTCGGCCATGGCGCGCACGACCGTTTGGCGGGCAAGCGCCGATGGCGCGTAGGACATGTCGCGCAACGCAGAGGTCACCTCCTCGGTGCCCGCTGCGTACCCCACTACCGCCATCACACGCGCTGTGTGGCGACGCACAATACTCTCTGCGTGACCAAAGTCCTCTCGAATCACCTCGAACACTGCCTGGAATCCCACAACCCGTGTCAGCAAAGTCAACACCTGTTTACCGTCGTCCCTCAAAATGCGCTCGTGTGCCGTGAGCAGCGGCTCCACCAGGTGAATCACCTCCTTCGTAAACTTACACGCGTCTTTGCCCATCTGCTGCAGTAGAGACTTGATAAACTCAATGAAATAGTGCTTCTCCTCGACATTGAGGATATCGGAGCTCCAAATGTAGCCCAGGCGCTGGAAAATAAAATGGCTGCCAAAGATGGTTGCCTTGTCGAGGAGGTAACGCGTGCCAGCGCGGCGCTGCATTGTGTCGCCGTTCTTGATCTTGAAGAGATTCTTCATGAGGAGATATGAAGGCAGGTGCTCGTCGGGAATTTTGTCCGCCTTGTGATATTTGAGCAACTCGACGAAGACCGCCGCGTCCTCGACCTTCATGGCGGGCATCCCATCACCCATGTCGTCCGGGATATCGTACCTGATGGGCTGCCCGTTGGCGTCGAGGCCAGCCGCTACCCCCCCCGCCGCACCACCCACGCCAACACCACCTTGCATGGCGAACACATCCATTGAACGAACTGCGATCTCGTAGAAGTTTGGCTCCTCCGGCGGCAATGGGTTGTATTCGGCTGGCACCGCCGCGACAGTGAAGTATTCGTTGGGTAAAATACTGTCCAGGTACTCGCTTGTCAGCCGCTTGTTCTTGCGGCGCCATTCTTTTTCCAACGCCTTTGCCTTGGTCTCGATGGCCGTCGTCGTGATAGACTGAGTCTCCACGGATGAGGCGAAGTGAGACTGCAGCGGCGTCTCCCCTTCATATTGGTAGTTCGGAGTGGCGCCGAAGGATGCCCCGGCCGCTGGGGTTGCCCCTGTAAACAAAGGAGTGCCACCGCCGATACGCGGGGTGCTGCCGCTGGCAAAGAGGGGTGTACTGCCACCTGCTGTGACGCTACTGCTACCCATACGTGGTGTGCCGAACATGGACGGCGTGCCGCCACCCATACCACTGCCGCCATTGGCACCAAAGGTAGGTGTGGGAATGAAGTCTGTCATGTACGGTGTTGAGCTCGGCGTCGTCATGCCACGCCAAGTGGATGTTTCGCTCGACAACACAGGTGTGCGGCGCGGAGTATCGGCGCCATACTGCCGCGGAGTCGCCGAGCTCCAGCGTGTCGTCGTCGGTATTGCGCCACCACTGTCGCCGCTGCTAAAGCTCGTTGGATCCTCCCATCGGTGCTTCTTCAGGGTGTGCGGCTCTCCTCCCTCTGCATCGGTCATGGCGCACGGCACGGAAGACAGTTCGGCACGGTCTGAAAAAAAAAAAAGGAGAAGTTAAATAGGGAAAGATGTACCTGGCCTGTGTTGCAAATGTGTGTGACCGTCCAACACCTGGATGGGCAGAAGTGTGTTGGTGGATGTGCCATGAGAACGTGGCGCACAATGGGAAGTGTGTGAACAAGGAGGAGGGAAAGAAGGGAGAGGAGGGGATGTGCACAACACCGTCAGAGACATCGTTTCGTGTACATGAGGGTAGAGAGAGATGAAGGTGCCTGAGGAAGGAAAGGAAAAGACAACCCAATACGGCTACACACCGTAAAGGCCGCATCCATCAGAATGCAAGAGCGGTTTCTCTCAGCGGTGACGATACACCCGAGATCATGGAAATGGGAGGAGTAAGGCAATGGCTTCCAAATGAAGTAGGGAAGGCACTGGACGAGAAGGCACATACACGTGCAGCAGTGCCTCCCTTTTAGATTGCCCTCTATCCCCCGAGCGTTTTTCTTTCTCTTTGTCTGACCTTTGTGATCTGCATAATGCATCCCTATGGCACCGCGAGTGTGGGAGGGAAACCACATCTTAGGGAGACCCGAGTAGACCAAGACTCGAAATGCTCCGCCCTCCGTCATCTCGAGACTGAGGTTTCCCATATATGGATCGGCATTCAATCCGACCACGTCAGTCTGTGAAACACACACACACACACACACACACACCTGCGCGTTTCAGGTAGACAGCACCGCAACCCTCCTGTAGCGTACATACCTGATATATGCTCACACACCAGGTTTCCCCTTATCTGCAGCAAGTGATTCTATGGTGATCTTGTCGTGACCTCTCCCTCCGCATTCCACCGGAACCTCCCGTCGGCACAAACTAAGCCCATACAGACATGGACAACAGGTAGTCAATGAGCACCTGCGGATGCAGAGTTCGCATCACCTCAATGGGCAACGTCTCAATAACCGCCCTGTCGTACTGGACACGGGCGTAGAGAGAGGCGGCTGGTGCCCGCTCAGTTGCGCCACGGGAAGCAGCCGCTGTCGCAGACCTGTGTGTATGTTCGGCGGTATTCAAGGGCGCCTCTGCCTTTTCCTCGACGGCAGCACTGGGGACAACTCTGGTCGGCTGGTCGCCCAACTCAACGGGCGCCTGAATATTACAAGTATCCGAGGCCCCACCCCCCTTTTTGACGCCGCGCGGCAGCTCCATCGAGGGGGAGGAGGCGTGCAGAGGAGGAGCGGCATTTTGTGTGTCTGCGCATTCCTCGCGCGTGCGCTTACGTGACACCGTAGGGGATTCAGATGTTGTCACCAAGTTTGAGCACCCATCAGGTCTCGTGTCCGGAACGCAAGCGGAGGATGGTGTCTTTGTGCAGAAAAGCGCCAGTATCTTCACAGCGCTTGTTCGATTTGTGGCAGTTGATGGGACTGCATGCGAAGTGGATCGGGAATCTGTTGAAACAGAACAGCCTACACTTGGCGTGTGCCGCGCGTACGCTGTGGCCGGGAAGACGCGGGAGCAGCGTCGAAAAAAAGATAGCTGATCGTCCTGCATGTCCACATGAATATATATATATATATATATATATATAAAGACCCATACAGAGAGAGAGAGATGCGGAGCGGGAAATGAACAGGTAAAAATCTTTACAGCGGTAGAAAAGGAGAAGGAGTGAGAAGACGTAAACCTTCTCTAAACCCCTACACCCCTCCCCTCCCTGAGGCTGAAGCAGCGAGGAGCCTGTCGGTATCGCTGCGAACAGCTCTATAGTTGTGTGAACCAGCGAGCAACCGAATCCTTGAGCACACCGAGATGACTGGGAGCATACTGCAAAGCATGTCCCACACGCCAAAAAAAAAGGTAATGAGGGGAGCAGAAATGTGTTTGGTGAGTAGTAGTAAGAGAATATGAAAGTCCGGTATGAATAAGAAAGAGAGGAAGAAGGAGGAAATGAAAATGCGAGAAAAAAAACAGCACACACACACACACACACACACACACATTCGTGCCGATGCCACCGCTACTGTCTGACAAACCTAGAAGAAGGCATGACCGGACCCCCCCCTACATTTAGCCTCCTTCCACCTTCTCCCTCTCCTTTTTGTTCCAAAATACCACACATGTCATGGCCGCAGCTGGAAGGTGTGGTGTTGGTGCAGGGAGTTGCGCACTTCCTCACTCGACTCTCTCCCCCCGCATGGCATTGACATCTTCTGCCGTTACACTGACTTGCAGTTTTTTTTTTCAATTTGGGACATCATCAGAAATGAGAAACGAAGAAATATATGCACACACACACATGCACATGCATAAATATACACCTAACTATACATATACATATGTATATGTGTAGATATATGCGCGTGCGTCCGCATATATTCAAATGAAATAAAATGATCCTCAACACAGCAAAAAAAAGCTGTCGACATTGTAGAACCATTACACACAGACAGAGGCCACAGACAGGCAGAAGATGGGAGGGGGGGGTGATAAGCGAGATGAGCGTCTTTTGTCGACGTTGTCGTGGGCTCATCTCACCCACTATCCTTACCTGCCCATCGCGTGGGAATCAGGAAATATCTACCCTAACGGCAGCAAACATAGAGCGGAGCGGAGCACACAACCGCCGGGAGTCGGTCGCCGACGTCAAGACCACGCACAATATGCCTGCACACCTACTTGGCGCGCTGCTGCGGGCGGCGGCGCGGGGCCGGCTTCACCTTCGTCTCCACAGCGTCGGCGCGCTTCACGCGGCGAGGCACGCCGATCTCCAGGTTCTGCAGCATCTGCATCGTCCTCTTGTCCACGCTCACACCGGACTGGATCACCTTGTCCACATCCGACGTCGCGGGCGCGTGGTCCATACGGCGCTCGCGCTCCTCCTCCTGCAGCTTCAGCGAGATGCCGCGCACGGGGCCGCGGGCAAGGCGCTTCATGATGTGGGTCGCGTACCCGGCAATCTTGTTCTTCAGCTTCTTGGACTGCGCAAGCGTCACGTCCATGACGACGCGCTTGTTCTGGTAGAAGTCGAAGTTCAGCTTCGAGTAGTACTTCTCCACCACCTGGCGGGAAGCGCGCTTGACGGTCTTGGTGCGGATCTTGCCCATGATTCTACTTTGAATACCGACTGCGTAGGGTATATATATATACATACATATACATATATATATATATATATATATATTGTATTTATTTATTATGTGGTTGTCGCAATTCGAAGAGTAATAAAGTGCAACGAGGGTGTGAAAGCGAAGGAAAAAAAAGGGGGTGTGCACATCATATACATGACGGTGTGAGATATTTGGGCGAGGGGGAAGGGGGTGCATCAGAGGATAGATAAAGCAGTACAGATAGCGTGTGTGTGTGTATTGTGCAAAGGCACCATTGGTGAGCGAATACGTCGTGAAAGAATGATTCTGCAGAGAAGTGTGCGGTTAAAAGTCAGAGAGAAGAAAGACTTCACGCGCATCCTCGTGAACAACTCTCGCAGATATGGAAGCCTGTCTAGCCTTCGGAAAGAAGAACAGAAGGGGGGAAAAGCCCGTAGGTGCACCGTTTTCCAGGTTGCCCTCTTTTGTCCCCTCCTGCCGCGCCTCCCCTAAGAGACCCACACACGACTCTCGGACCAAAGCCCTGAAAGGGAAGGGAGCCAAGGAGTGTTGTAGTGTGCCCGTTGAGCGTGCATCGCAAGACACCAAAAAAACGATGAAGCGAGTGGATGTGCGTGGGCCAGGGTTTTGTTGACAGTACCTGATGGAAATCAGAAAGACTCCTATTCTTCCAAAAAATGCTGCTCTCAGTTTGAGCCTCGTACTCGTCGCCACAACTTCGCCCCCATCCCCCCCCTCCGCCACGGGAAGAGAGAGGAGAGGGGGAAGGGGGGGAGGGGGACTCTGAGTGGAACAGCAGCAACGGAAGAGTTTAAGAGACGAAATCAAAACACAAAAAAAAGAAATGAGGAAATGAAAGAAGGCGCCGGGTAGCGGAGGAGTAGCATGCAGCCCGTCCCTCTGTGTCGGTGGGGTGGGGTGACCGCGATAGCCCTCACACCTCACTAAGCGTGTACGGAGGATAGGAAGAGAAGTGAGGGGGCACATCCGAGTACATCTATATTGGAGACTCTAACTGAGGGAGGAAGGGAAAAGCCTGTGCAAAAAAAAAAAACATCGCTTCGAATGAATTCGCCGCTGGCCGTACCCCGTTGCCCCTTTGCCATCAGAGTGCAAATCCACTTGTATTAGAGTGCCTCGCTCCTTCTGATCTCCTCTCACGCACCCGGAATGGCCAAGATCACGCACAATATGCCTGCACACCTACTTGGCGCGCTGCTGCGGGCGGCGGCGCGGGGCCGGCTTCACCTTCGTCTCCACAGCGTCGGCGCGCTTCACGCGGCGAGGCACGCCGATCTCCAGGTTCTGCAGCATCTGCATCGTCCTCTTGTCCACGCTCACACCGGACTGGATCACCTTGTCCACATCCGACGTCGCGGGCGCGTGGTCCATGCGGCGCTCGCGCTCCTCCTCCTGCAGCTTCAGCGAGATGCCGCGCACGGGGCCGCGGGCAAGGCGCTTCATGATGTGGGTCGCGTACCCGGCAATCTTGTTCTTCAGCTTCTTGGACTGCGCAAGCGTCACGTCCATGACGACGCGCTTGTTCTGGTAGAAGTCGAAGTTCAGCTTCGAGTAGTACTTCTCCACCACCTGGCGGGAAGCGCGCTTGACGGTCTTGGTGCGGATCTTGCCCATGGTCCCTTGCTCTATATTCTTTCTTGTGTATGCGCACAAGTGCGTGTGTGTTGGTTTGTGGAAGATGAAGAGAACGTGATCAATAAACATGGAATGAAGGAAATCAGGTGGCACCAGTGTTGACCGATATCAGCAAAGAGACAGCAGTAGGAAACAAATACAGATACTACGTGATAGGACGCTAACCCATCCCACCTCACACACGAGCATACACTCCACCTGCGCCTGTGTTTTGCTGCGGGACGTCCATATGGCACCATGCTTGTCAAATCAGGACCGTGCAAATGACATTGGAATATCATTGACACTATAGCATGAGCACTCATGTACACGCCCGCCGGCCCGTCACAATTTTGAGATGACTCGATAAATAATTATATATATATATATATATATATATGGGGGGAGGCGATCTGAAGCCACTCCTCTCTTTATTGTAGCACTCCGTATAGATGACTACACTGCAGTCGTCTTCGTTACTTTACATGACCCCCTCCAGCCTCCCTCGCATCTCCCCACATCCTCCCCCTTCGCCGGGGCATGAAAAAGAAAAAAAGAATAATGAGTTGCATGGTGCAAAGCACCCAAGAGAAAAACAAAAGCAAGGAAGAAAGTATTATTGTAGTGACGATGTTGACATACGGCACAGAGTGGGAAAAAGGAGGGGCAGAAGTGTGTCTGTGTGTGCAGCAACTCACACGTACCACCACCCCCCTCTTCCCGTGAATATATATATATATATATATAGGTGTAGGTATATACGCCGCGCCACTTTCCCCTGCCAGCCATCACTGTGCCGATCTGGATTAAAAGTCGCTTCACAAATGGCCTGTGGGAAAGTCATTGACAATGCACACGTGAAAGGATAGGTAAGTGCAGAGACTTTGACGTGCCTGGGAGTACAACAATCACTGTCCCGCGGCATCCCGCATCGTGCGGCATCCCCCCACCCCACATCCCACTCAAGCGTACCATGTGTGGTAGCTTCCGTGAAAAAGATCAATGATGTTTTGATCAGAGGCAAAGCTCCTCCCATAGGAAGCAGGCGGCGGGACAGACGTGTGCCGCATCGGGGCGGCTGTGACAGCAGTTACGAGGTTCCTGGCGTTTCTAGCATCGCTATCACTCCCCGCAACCCTAGTCGTGGGGAGAGAGTGTGCGACGGGCAATTCACATGTGCTGCTACCACACGGTGGCCCTGTCGATGTGGCGACAGGCAGTGTTTGCGAGGGGTCGCCCCTCCCTTCTAGTGGTACACTTGGCGACGCTTCGGTTTGAGTTGGTGCCGTGTCGGTTGGAGGCTGTGGGTGTCGACGGCGGCGACGCTGTTGATGCGGGTGAGGCTTTCGTCGACGACCGCACTCGAAGATGCTCGGGAGCAGCCGCAGCCGCTGCACCTTTGCCGGAATGGCTCCAGACCAAAGTGACTCCCAAAACAAAAGACTGTCCTGTGCCTCGGTGGTGCCCATAGACAGGCGATTCTCCATCGCTGCCACGCTCAACAAGGCACGTCGAATGTCTTCGAAGAGATAGTGCGTCGGAAGGAAGTACCTGCCCACCTCAGCGCGCAGCTCCTCAAGACGGTGCAGCAATGCAGGAGCATTTACCTGCTGCGGAGATTGGCTCTGTTCGACCAACCTATGAACTTGACGGTGAAAGAAGTGAGTCGGGTGCCTGTGCGCAGGCGTCGGGCACGGGTGGTCGATGATGTCCGCGGTAAGCAGTTGCTCGACCACTTCGTTCGAGAGCATTCCACGCGTGTGGTGTAGATCGGCTCCTTCTCGCAGACATCGTGCACATTGGCAGGGAACCCCGTGATGGTGCACGAACCACTTCTGACGTATCTGCCACGGCCAATGCTGCGGGAAGCGATCATCGACGGCCATGGTCAGCTCCTCGCCCTTGCAGATAAAACGAGCGGTGAGGATAGTGTGCAGTGTTTCGGACCAGATGCAGTTAGGCTCGCAAGAGTGGCGCAGAAAGAGTCGCTCTGTGTAGAAGGCATTGCAGTTGCTTTCGGAGCTGTCCACAGCGAGCAGTCGCACCATAAAAAAAATAGTGATGAAATGGTTCATAAGAGACGACTCCGCGGCAACACCAGGTGAAGAGCTTGTCGGGGCTACATCGGCAAGCTGGACACCACCTATTCTGCTCGTGCCTGCGTCTTGTGGGCATGGGGATGAAGGCGGGACATCAGCCATCAACACCGGTGCCCCCCCTGCGGACTCCAACACCCGCACCCACTCAGCAATGGTATCGGCAACTTCAGTAGGTAGCGCATGGCGAAGGCGTCGCTGAACTCCGCGCCTCACCTGCGCCAGCACCTCTGCTGCACCCGGCACCCCGCTGAGTAGGCCGCTGTACACAGTAATACAAAGAGGCAACGTGCAACGATGCATATCTAGCGCATTCCATCCACCCCCGGGAACTACGTCGCCGACTGGCAGCAATGTCTCGGGATGTGTGGACAGCCTAACCCCCGCCAGCGCCTCTGTGCGCTGCTTCAACACGAGGCGCAAGGCGCACTCGTGCCGCCGATGTCTCTCCCCGTACGCCGCCGCGCATACCGAGCTGCAGTACACGACGCCGTGGCATGTGGGACAGCCAGTAGGTGAGACATCCGGAAGGTGCAGTGGATTTAGCTCTCGGCCACAGGCGTTGCACGTGAGGAGTGGAATCGAGTCCGCGGTGGAGAGGCCTCTCATAGACAGTCCAGCCTCTAGGCTAGACTGTTCGGGCAAGGACGAGAGAGCAGTCAAAGCCAAGGCGTTTCCCGCGTCAGAAAAATTGGCGGGGTCGCGATGCAGCGGTACCACATTGTCCCCGTTGGGGATGGAAGCCATGGGCGACATCCCTGCCGACGGCACTACGGCGACACCCGAATCGGCGCGATCTGCAACTGGCGGGAGCAGTATATTCTGACCAACAGCAAACGGTTGCGATGCACGAGCGATGGCAAGTCCGCGGGGTATGCCTCCCCTTTCGGCATGACACACACGCACGCGTCTATGCTGCATGGAGAGGAAGTAGTCCAAAGGCAATGTAGGCCCAGGGCGTGCTCCGTCACTACCATCACGTTCGCGACTCTTGCGAGCAGGGGGCGTGACCGCACATGAGCTGGCAGCATCAAGTGCAGCTGTGTGTAATGGCGAGCTTACCTCCGCGCTCTCCGCCCCGGCCGCTCCGTCCTCCTGAGCGATGGGCTGACCATCCTCAGAAGCAAGGCCAACAGCATCAAATTTGCTCACATTTGTAGCCTCCAAGAGGCGAACAGAATGACACTCTGCGACAACCGGTGTCACGTCCAGCAAAGGAGGCGCATCGCAAACGCTTTCCTCCAGGGCACTTAGCTCATCAAGGACTCTGTCGCCGTATTCCCGCTCCAAAGAAAGCGCAGCCGACAGCAGCTGCTCGCTTACCCACCGCACAGCGGTCTCCAGGTAGGGACCGAGGGACTCCTGAAGGGCCCCTCCCGATAAAAGAATCGCGCGGCACAGGTACGCGTGGGCGTCGTCAGCGGTGCACACTACTCCGCCCAGCTTCACCAAGTACCGCCGTACATCGCGGCGAACCTCCTCACTCGAGCGCGGCGGCATTCTCGAGGTATGCCGCGCGTCCTGTGCCTGCAGCTCTGCCTCCTGTTCCAGCAAAAGGCTTACAATGCACATCCCAATCGCAGCGTACGCCTTTGGGAGGATTGGATATATGTCCAGTAGCTCACGGGCTGTCTTCACGCACTCGTGCCAGTTACCCATGGCGTGATGACAAACGCACAAGTTTCCCGCAACCTTGACGAACTCGTCCACGGCAGACTTAGTGACGCAGTGATCAGCCTGAAAGCGATCCACAGCGCTCCGGAATGCCCGCTCGGCCTCAGCGAGGCGTCCCGCCTCAAACAACTCATTTCCCTCGCGATGCAGTGCACACACCGTCTTGCTCGCCATAGTGGAGACGCGCCTCTCCTCGGGATGCAAGACAGGGACACCTGGAAAGAAAATCAGGCAAAGCTGTGCCGCGGTTAAACGAAGACACGTATCTGTGTGTGTGGTTATGGTTTTTGATCCTTGAAGGATGCCGAAGACCACGCCGGCGCGTATGTAGACCCACACACAGACAACCGCGCACGCACTCAAAGAACAAGAAGCAAAAATACTAGTAACGGAAAAAAAAAAACCGATGCGTACCAACGACGCACAATCCTCTGAGAGACGGCACAGTTAAGATAGAAGAGGGAAATGGACGAGTGGTGTGTCCGTATATACATATATACACATTATATATATATATATATATATGTATATATATATATTTGTGTGTGTGTGTGTGTGTGTGTGTGTGTGTGGAGAGAGTAGAAGGGTTAGACGAAAAAAAAGAGGAGTAAGACAGAAGTAATTGGCAAAATGGGGAGACAAAAGAGAGATGATAGGGAAAAAAACAAAACGTGCAGAAACACAGCCAGTCCGCGTTGCACCCGAGGGAGGAAATGATTGAGGAGTCGAGAGGCGGAATGTGTTTCTTCAGCGAATCTGCCCTGCCCTGTGGTATTGTACCACAAGGTGGAGTCAAGATCTGACTTCCGCTGCCCATCCCCTCCTACCCAAGAGTTGACAGGGAAGAACCTCCACGACAGATAGTCGAGTTACGCTGTTAGTCTACCCATCGCATGCACGACGGTGTGCGCACCTCCGCTGGCAACAAAGAGACATCACCATAGAGGACCTGAGCAGCTACAGAAATATCAAGATAGTCTCCTGAGGATCATGCCCGGTGAAGACAAGGTCCCTCTGAAAGCTGTAAATGCTGTGCGATGATTACACGAAGAAGAATCTGCTCTACCCTCACACAGAACGGATGCTGAACCCCTCCCCCCCCCCAGACCTTCGCTCATGCTATCTGAGGAAAGCCCCGGGTGTGAAGGGATCGAGGCACGGGGGAAAAGAGAGATGCGATGTGCATAATAAAGCTGAGGAGGAGGAGGAGGGGGGCGCCATTTCGCAGCAGGGCCTCTCCCCCGGATAAATAGTATATAACAAAATCTAGATGCAACAACGCCTTCCCTCCTATTACATGTTGCGATGGGTGTCTAGCACGATTAACGGCAAAGGTGTGCAGGATGGCGTCAAGGAGGAGAAAAAAAAAAGACGCTAGACTCGCACAAGCACACAACATACACGCGTTTCACCTTGGACACCACCACCACCACTGCCACTCGCTTACCCTCCTCGCCCCAGCCCTGGAGAGATTTCCCAGCGGCCACCCCCATGCACCGTAGATACTCCTAAGGAGGAAGCCACGAGAGCGTCTGCGACGCAGGGGACTTCCTAGACAGAAGGGCTTGGTACAATGTCTCGGCGACCTGACACCGCACAGAACGACCGGCATCGCGCAGTAAGCAGTCGCGAAGTGCGACTCGCACTTGATGTCGCTGCTCTGGCGGTCGCTGACGCAGCACATCTACCGCCGCGGAGGCGCCTATGACAGTCAATGTCTCGAAAGACTCTCGCCGCACATCGAAGCTATCGTCATTCATACCGAGCACGACGCTACGCAAAACCTTGGCGCCACAAGCCCGCAGACCGAATGCAGCGGCAGTACGATGAGCCACGGTGCGACTTTGTAGAAGCATATTGCTTACGTAAAGCTCTCCATGGCAGCCGCCGTACTGACAAAGGTACAGACATAACGCCTTGAGTACGTTAATGGGCAGTAGCGCCGCCTCTAGTAGCGATGAGAGAGCTGTGAAGCAGGCACTGGGCGCCTCCTTAGGGCTATGGGCGGCGGCGGCGGCGTCCTGCGACGATCGAGGTGTGTCAAAAAGAAGTGAAGCGTTCATTGCAGCACCCGCCGTATCAGCCGACGATGTAGCATCCCCACTATACCGGTGCACCACGGCCGCCAGCGCTCGCACACAGAGCAAAACTGTGTTCTCGTCCAAGGCGCCCTGCGTTGCAATCAATACACCCAACACTCGGACCAACTCGTCGAGAAGCGCGTCACCATCCTGAGACTCGCACATACCCAGTCCAGCGCATACACCGCGTACATCGACGTCAGCGAGATGGAAAGCACACCAGCAGTGCACTTGGGGTGGCTGATGGGAGTCCTGCAGCAGCTGCAACAACGCCCGCACCCCCCCCTGTCGCTGCTGTGCAAGACACCACACAACAATCGCAGACTGCAGTGGCACCTGTGGGGACCACTTGGCGACCGCTGATGGCACCGGGTTCGATCTGCACTCCTCGGTTGCCAGAGGAGTGCGTACTGCGAGGCAACTAGTAAAAAAGTCAACAATAGACGGTGGGTCTGGTGTCATGGGGCCCATGCGAGCAAGCCCCAGACATGCAGCGTGCCGCACACGCCACAGAGGCGAATGAAGCAGCTGCTGAAAAACGGGAACGAGAGCCGCGATGCAGCTGTCGACGCGAGTGCCGGGGACAAGGGGATTCGAACACACGGTGCCAGCAGCGACGGCCGCAGCTACGATAACGGCCTCGGTAGATTCGACCTTTCCAGCGCCGATGTCCAAGCCAGCACTCATCGCTGGATGATCGCTGGTGTCGGCTGTCTGGATGACAGAGCGTCGCATTGTGGTTGCCTGCTGCAGATGCATCACACGAGTCAGCCCAATAAAGAAGTCTGTCACCGGCTGCACCACATGCACGCGGGCCTCCGGCGGCAGTGTGCACAGCGACATGAGTGCTTGCTCCTGCACCAGTGCAACACCGGGACGCGCTAAGAGGGCGTGCACCAGCGCAGACTCCAGTGCAAACAGCGTATCCTCGTCATCTGCAAAGAAACGAAGGGAATAGGAAAGATATGGAAGCTGCAGCAGCGACGGCGGCTGTGCTACTGTTCCCCTCATGTCCCTTTGACCACGCCCACTACATTTCTGCTGTCGAACAGTGTTGGCGATGTCGTCGGTCAGCACCCGGTGCAGGTCCTCACGCAGCCGATATATAACAGGCGAGTAATGATCTAGGGCTTTCGGGGTCACGACCCTGCTCAGCAGCCGTGCATTGAGGGCGTCATCTAGCAGTACCAACGTGTGCGGATGCGCTTGTGTCAGTCGAAACTCGTCCGATGAGAAATACGCGACTAGCTCACATCGTGCACATTCAGCGTCCATCATCAGGTGATTCGGGCGATAGGGCGGTGGTGACTGGAAATAGAAATGCGGCCCAGGCAGAGTTGGCGTCGCCGCGGTGGGCAGCAGTAAGAAAGAGTCGTCGCTCCAGAGCGGCCGCAGCTCCTCCATCCTCGGCAACGCCGCAGCAGAGACAGCGTCATCATCCGTCACGAGCTCAAAAAGAGAGGTCGCCCCTTTCTTAGTGCCAGACCGACGACACAGCTCACCAGGTGGGACGCACACGACGCTCGTGTGGCCAACTAGCTCAAAGCTATATGTACTGAGCGCATACGCCGCAGCAGCCAAAACGTGCGGCTTTTCTGCCTGCAGCTGCACGATACGAATCATGGCCTCTAAACCCTTTGAGCCGCCAACAGTGCGTATCGCCAGCGCAACAAGACGTACGTCACAGACTGACGTTGGCGATGGAAAAGGCAGCTGGTAAAGGAGGCACAGAAGAGCAGGAAACAACGTGGCCGCAGCGGTACCCAGGCCAATGATGGCACACAGCACGTTGTCGTTCGATGTAGTGTCCCCCTCCCTCAAACCCCTTTCCTCCGAACATAGCACCGCACGTGTGGCAACAGCGGCGACTCCTTGACCGCGGTGGTTTCCTGCTTCATAGTTCACGTTGGGTATTGCGTACGCCGTCATCGTCGTCATCGACTCCACTCGCATTCGAAGCCAGGGAACCACAATGCGCTCGAGCGCCTTCGAGCTGTTGAGGAGCAGATCAAGAAGAAGGCAATCAACCACGACGGACTCAGTCACCTCCTCGGGACACCCTCTTCCCCCGTCGGCTATGCACTTCATCTCTGAGGTGTTGGCCCATGCTTCACCCATCGCAGTCAACTCATGGAGCCACCGTTTTGAGCCGTCGGAGCTGACGCGCGCAAGGTAGTCAAGAAACGGCAATGCCTTCGTGCACGTGGGGGGGAACAGAGTTATTCCGTCAACACTATCCCCGCAGGGGGTGTCCCGCACCTGCGAATCTCTCTGCAATCGCTTGTGAGTGTACCGACATGGATGATTGTCGTCGCTATCAGCACGTACATCAGACCTCTCCTCGGCAACACTGACATATGCACACCGGGGGGACATTATGCCCTGGCTGGGGAGGGTCTCACGGCGAATGTATTGACTCATAGCCCTCTCTTTAAAGGAATCAGCGAGGTGCGAAGCGCAAACAACTTCATCATCGCCAGCCGAGCCGCACGCCGCAGCCATTCCACATTCACCGCTGCGATCTGGGAAATCTCGCGGCAGGAGAGGTGCTCTGTGCAAAGACCGGCGGCCGGTTGTGCATAAAAAAGTCTTCTCTTTCACAGGCTGCTGTTGGGGTGTCACCGTCGAGTACGCTAGTGGGTCACTGTCAGTGCGCACACGCGTGCACGGAGCAGTGCAGAATCGTGTGGCATCACACAATGACGAAGAGGAAGAAAGCAGACACGAAGGCTTTGTGACCATTGAAAAACTCGCCTCCCGTTGCTCGTGTTGCGGCCGCCGATGCCCCCGCAGTCCAGAGTGTCGTGAGCTTTGATGCGACGCGCCACCAAGGCGTTCTTCCCTGGGAGTGGTGTAAACATGAGTTGTGTGCGTAGATGGAGACGATGCGGACGGGAAACCATATTTCTGGCGGCGCTTGTTTCTGTCGACCACCCCCTCCTCTGGCAAGGGCAGCTCCCCGAGTGGAGCGAGCACGCCCCTCGAAGCTGTGAAAAGAGGAGTACTGCCTGCAGACGGCGCATCTCCGTCCGTCAGCGCTATCAGCGGGGAGACCCTGAGGGATGAAGGCATCGTGGTCGATTCTGGAGGTCCTGAAGCATCAACGACGGTGTTGAAACACTGCATCGACTCCGCACCGGGACGAGTACCGCTTTGGGTGTCACATGCAGCACCCGTGTGGATAGAAGACTGCCTCCCTGTACTGTCAACGGCCGGGGCGTTTGACTGCGCTGGCGACATCAGGACCTTAGCCACGCGTGCATCCTCGCCTGTAAGTATGGGCGGTAAGACTGCGGGCGCAGGCACTGCACCACCTGCCACCGGCTTAGAACCTAGCAGTGGTCCTTGCTTTGCATGTTTTCGGTTTTCTCGGTGCACTGATGAGACATCCGATGCGGAAATGAAGCGCGATGGGGAACCACCGCTGCCGCCGCTAGATGGACGGGGTGGTGTGTGCCCATCTGGCCCGCACACTGTCGCATCTGCGCTAGAGATTGCGGCATAACGAGACTGAGCACCCGCAGTGGTGGCGGCGGCTGATGCAATTCGATCTTCCTCGCTTGCTATCAGCAGCGGCGGCGACTCTATTTGGGGTATGTGATGATGCGTTGATCCTGGGCAGGGACTCAAGTCGATGAGCGCGTGCGTGTCTGAGAGCTTTGAGCTACAGCCTCTGTGCTCCATCGCCGCAGTAGAGGGAGAGGAATGAATGTTGTGACTCCTCTGCATCGAGTCCCTCCTGATTACGTCTCCCTGATTAACGCCCGACGCTTTGCTCCCTGTTTGTGGTGGTGACTGGCACTCCATCACGCATACCTCGCGCACGGCTGACTCACCTAGCGACCGAGAAGACGACTGTGCTACCTGCCCGCCTTTTTGCCCTCCGCTCCCTACACGCAGACAGAGGTCGCCGGGCATAGGCAACGGATGCCTAATGCCTTCGGCACGCAACACATCAAGCTGCCGCAGAACGGCGTAGGCACGCGAAAGACCTGCGGTCGACATGGGAGGGGGAATTAATAATAATTGAAGTAGTGTATTTTTTCCTGTCAAAACGTGATCGCGTGCACTTGCGTCGTCGATCTCAGCAACAGTGATTGCAGCACCGCTGATGCGTGCAATGGAATCTCCGTCCTCGAACAATATATATATATATGGGTCAACACCACCTTGGTGGTGTCCACTCACGTACCAACGTTAGCGAATGTGTGCAGGTGATTGCGCACGTGTGTGTGTGTGTGTGTGTGTGTGTCTGTCGAGGGGGAGGTGAGCAGACACACAGAAGCATCGGAGCAAACACAATGTGGTTCAACGACAATAGACCAGCAGATGGAAGGAATGCGCAAGAGAAAGAGATGAAGCCAACAGAAACGCGTATGCGTATGTGTAACACCTGAATAAAAACGCTGATCGGGAGTCAGTGGAAAGGAGAAAAAAAGGTAACGGCGTGTACACCAAAGCTATGCGAGAAAGAAAGGCACCCCTGTGGCAATCCGAGGCCTTGACATCTGCTGCCCCCCCCCCCTTCCCTCTTCACACTCCCACCCCCTTGAAGAACAACCTGGACATAGTTTCCCGCCGCAGATAACCACCATGAAAAATAAAATACACTCGGAGGCACATTCCCTGTCGCTGTGCACGGGATGCATGGGCGTGTGACCCATCCGCGACTAGCACCGTCGAGGTGAGTGTATATGACCACCACACATTCCTTGGACTGGTGACCGTCTCTACAAGGCACACGGAAATTTCTGCGTGATCACCCTGCCCATTCATTTCCCTTATCCACCACTGTTGAACACACCGCCCACACACCGCCCACACACACACACACACACACACAGACACACACATCTGCGGCGAGAGGTTCGGGGAGGTCAAGAAGTGGAAATAAGCACAAACACATTCTTTTTTTCTATCGTACCCTCTCAAATCTGTGGGAAGGAGGAGTAAATATATATACACACACACACACACACACACACACATATATATAGATAGATATATATATATATATATATATATATGTATATGTATAATTTTGCACGTATTTAACAGTAGCAGCTACAGGAGCAGGGGTAACAGAAGCAATATCCGCACAGGGATCATAATGTGAGAATCTTGGATGTGGACACAGGTACACGTAACGCTTATTCAAAAGACGAGAAAGCCCTCAGAATCGGTGCGGCGAACAGTGAGCAGGGAGAAATAAAAGGAGTATAAACACCATCCCCAAACTATATATATATATATATATATATATATATCAGACAGGAAAGGGGAGATGAGGGATGAACTGCGCCTCTCAAAAGACACTGGGGTACAGGAACACACTCTCGTCGCCCTCTACTTCCCCGCGCCCCTTTCAAAACAACGTGAAGAGGGAAAAAAGCGCCCATAAGCGCACACACACACACACACACACACTGTTGACAGGGCCCTTAGACCGAAAGGGGCAAGATGCGTTGTGGTATGCTCTGAGCCCAGGAAGCACGCGCAAGCGTGGGCGATAACGTCAACACACTCGGATCGCTGGCGTCCTGAAGCATATCTGAAAACTCCAACGCGCTGCGACGCACGATGATCATGTTCGGCCGAACATGATGAACGACGAGCTGATCGAGCCGCCGCACCCGCGAGCACGCCACGTAGATCAAGTGTGGGCAATCAAAAAACCTCTGGCAGTCCAGCACCACGGTGCCATCCAAAGTCAGCCCCTGCACCTTGTGTACAGTAAAGGCGTAGCCGAGCTGCAATGGAATAGTGAGCACTTCGTGGGCGTAGAAATAGCTCTGCGCCGTGCCACCGAGCACCATTGAGATAGGCGGAATTTGCACCACCTCTCCACCGAGAAAGCGCACGATCGGGAGCTGCGCGAAGATATTTTGCTGGCATAAACGCTGAAACATTGCGTGTGTGAAGCCGCTGATGCGGCGTGGAAAGAGATTGATGTCTGGTGGTGCGAAGGCCTCCACAACACCTACGCTACCATTCAACACAGTACGCGAAAGATTCCGGTTCACCATAACTCGGCACCCGAGCTTCAGCCGCAGAGGCATGAGAGAGAGCGCAACCTCAGAGCTGTTCATGTCCGCCAGCGTCATGGAAACGCTTAGAGGAACCATGTGGGGCGGCTCCTCCTCCAACATCGCCACGAGACGACCGCCAAGTCGCACAGCGATGGCAGCCGCAATCTCTTCCCATTCGGTATCTGTGAACGGAGATGTCGAGCGACGCACTCGCCTTGCCGCGCTGGTCGCGAGCATCTTGCGCCCTGTAGCCACGGTGGATGTGGCAATCAATGAGTTGTTTGCGAAGCCTTCGGTGAGAGTTGGCGTGTCGCAGGCAGCCTGTGCCACATGACGCGTAGGCGATGCACAGGCAGCGTTGTCAGGATTCCCGCCAACCACACCCCTTCCCGTTGACGAGGGTAGCTCGCGATCGCTATACCGTAGCCGCAATACAAAGCGCGTCGCCGGCGTCCCCTCAACTCTCACAGGCATGAGAACCAGCTCATGATCAGCCACCCGTAACACCGACTCCCTTTCGCTACTATCCCGGTGATGCCCACCGGCACACAAGCGCGAGGCCTCCTGGTGTATCATTTCCAACAAGCGTTCCCGCTGCGGCATGGCAGCCCGCATGCCGTTCGCGTTGTTGTCCAGCTCCACAAGCGCCGAGTGTGTGAAGGTGCCGGACAAGTGCAGCGGTCCACGTTGCGGAGTGAAAATCATCTCCTGCGTCGTTAGCTCACACAACTTCATGTCGTTGAGCTGCTGCGCCTCGCGCCGTCGAGGGAAGAGGTATGTTATGTGCGTGGTGTTGGACGGGATTGGTTTATCCAGGGCCGCAAAGCTCTTGGCATCGAACTGACCACGGCGCAGCTCCTCCAGCAGCTTCAAGAGAGGGTCGTCGGCCCTGTGGCGCATTGGAGTAACCAGACGCAGCGCCATCAACTGCTTGAAGGCAGCGCTTTCGTATGATGGCAATGTTTCTTCGTGTGAGAGCTGCAGGAAGTCGCCACATGCGATGACTTGAAGGCCGCCAAACGGACTGTGATGCATGCGAGCCAGCCGAGCCTCCATGTCAAAGGCGTCAAGCATGCATGCGTCGAGAAGAGAGACCTCGTCAATGATGACGACATCGACGGCCCGCAATGCGTTGGCATCCCACCGATGCGGCGATGTGTCGAATGGTGCGTTGAAGGCGTGGTGAAATGTGCAGCCGCCAAGTTGAACAGCCGCCACGCCTGTTGTTGCCGTCATGGCCACTCGCAACCCTAGCTGGGACAGCTCGCGATAGATGCACTTGAGCAGCACCGTCTTACCCGTCCCGGCACTCCCGCCAACGAACAAGTTCAAGCCGCGCAGCGCAAGTTGCACTACTTGGTGCTGATCTGGTGTGAGAGTCATGCCTGCTGAAGAGCTGTCAATGGGCGCGTCGAGCTTGGGGGGCATATATGCAGTCCTCAGGCAACTGTAGAGTCGCTCTAGCTCGCTGTTGAGATGTGTGAAGACGTCTCTCTGTGCAAGAAGCTTCGCAACGCTCGCAGTCCAGTGGTTAGGACCGCAACGCAAAAAAGGTCGAAGCATCTGATTGCGTGCCGCCTCCATCGACTCCGCCACTGGCATGAAATGAGACGCGAGGGTGGTGTATTTGACAGGTGACCTGGCGCCTGAGCCCCCTGCCTTCGATTTTGTAGTCCCTGGCGCCGAAGACTTTCGGGTCTCATTAGCAACAGCAGCAGCCCTCAGTGCTTTTCGCACCTGCTGTTCCTGTACACGTGCTGCTTTTCGCTGCTGTGTGAGTTGCACCTTCTGTAGCGTCGCAACGTACTCTGTTGGGCTCCACTCGAGCTGCAGCGGGTTCAGCTCGCTTTGATAGAAGCCGACGCCAAATAACAGCCTGGCGGTGGGGGCGTTTTTATTGACGAGGCGCCCATTGAAGGGATTCACAAAGCTATTCCGAAAAAGATCTGAGTAGAGCGCGTGGTTCATCGTGATCGGATTGACGGGAGGCTCCGCACAACCTGGCACGGGGGTCGGGTATGCTGCACCAGCAGCGGAAGCGACGGCTTCACCACCACCATCTCCTGCACCGGTTCTGGAAAAGAGCGAGTCGCGAGCGTGTTGCTTCTCTCGTGACAAAACGGGCTCCATTGACGGGTGTTCAGGAGATGGAGATGGAGCTGGCACGAGAAATGAGGAGTTCACATTTCGGACCTCTCGGGTCGTAACGCTGACACGGTTGGCGTCTGCAACAGTCACGAATGTGTCAGAAGACCTCAGGAGGCACTTGTCATCTCTGCCTTCGTCGTCGGGCACAGTGGGACGGGCAAGAACACTACTGGGGATTCCCGGCTCTTGGCCCGTGGCTGCCACTGCCTCGTAAACCCCGCTCGATGGAAAATAAGAAGCAGCCCCTGGGGTGCTGCTCCTCTGAGCCTCGTCGCCCACGAGCGCGGCCGGCGAACACCCGCTCCCACCATCTGTAACGGAGTCCGCCACACCACCGCTGGCATTCGCGCCCACGTGGAAAGAAATGGTGAATGGGCCATTCTCTCCTTCAGCCTCGCCAAGGCGAAGGATAAAAGAACGAGCGAGCCTGGTCAGCACACCCGAGCAGCGGCAGTCAGCTCTGACTTGAGGAGTCCGCCATAACCCCGGCGGAAATGCTGTGCACTTTCTTGGACGAGAATGTATTGTGGGGTGCCGAACGACACCAACACCACACGCGCGGAGACGTAGGAGGCGCGCTCGCGAGTACATCCTCCCGCCACTGTGCTGCCTCAGCCACAGTCCTTGCCAAACTCTCCTCCGTCCGCTTGCCTCTCTCTGTTTGCGACTATGTAGCGGCGGGCTACGACCAAGCGGGCGAAGAATATGTCCAAGGAAAAAAAAACACCGGGCCCCTTCTTCACAGCAGCACAAACATTTGAAAAAAAGAAGTATACAGGGAGGCAAGGAAAAAAAACAGAGTAGCGGAGCTTCTGTCGTCGCTCTTGTTCTCGTCCTAGGCGCGGACAGTACAGTGCTGCAAACAATACAGTAAAGAACTGGGGTCGTGTGTGTGTGTGTGTATGCCACTCTTCCTTATCTGTATCCGAAGAGCCTTGATGTAGTCTACAAACGGAGGGGGTGAAGGAACGCACAAATGGGGAAGCAAAGAACAAAAAAAAAAATTAGGAGCGTTGAAGGAGAAAAAAAAGGACAAGAGGAGTGACGTAGGACAATCGCTTAGCGATACGTTGTTGCTGTTGAAATTGCATCTTCACCTCGCATACTGCGTGATGGCCCGTGAAGCGGTTGACCGAAGAGAAAGAGTGGCAGACAGGCGATGTTCTCACCGACCTTGCCTTTCCCACTGCCCCCCCCCCATCCCGCCCCTCCAGAAAACCACCACATCGAGTTGTGCCAGAGTGTATAAACCCACCGACGTTCTTCTATCAGCTCGGCAGCGATGAAAAGAAACACATGCAAAAATTGCCTCTTGGCGTGCATGAAAAGAAATATATATATATATATATA
>CM007348.1:820096-855101 GCA_000333855.2 Endotrypanum monterogeii | reverse complement strand
ATATATATATATATATTTATATATGCGTAATCTCACCTGCGTTGCTTTCTACTGCTGATGTTCATGAGAACACACAGCGCACTCAATTGCCCGAAAGGCTACATCACATGCCCAAACAGATAGGCTCAGAAGGCAAAAACAACGCGGCCAGGGAAGTGAGGGGGGAAATCAGGTAGTGATTAGGAAAAAAAAAAGAGATCTGCAAGGACGTGTCGCACTGGTCACCCTGCCCAACCAGGGCTACACGAGTGAAAGTCCTAAAAAGGTTTGTCTGCCAAACAGGGGGAGAGCGTATCCACCACTCGTGTGTGTGTGTGTGTGTGTGTGTGTGTGTGTGTGCAGGTGTGCCCCTGCGGGATACACAAACGCCTTTCCATGCTGCTGAGATCCCCGAGACGGCTGTAGATCATTTGATCATATGTCCCAGTGCTCCTCCTTGTATTCGCACAGCGTCGGCTCTGCAAGCATGATGATCTTGTGCGCCTCCGCACGAGGCAGGATACGCGAAAAGACGTATTCGCACGTGTCCAGCTTCGCCTGATAAAATCCGTCCGCGTCCTGTCCTGCTGCTACCCTGCGCTGCGCCACCTCTGCCATGCGCAACCAGTAGTACCCCAGCGTCATGTATCCCGTGTACATCAGGAAATCTTCTGAGGACGCAGCAGCGGCGTCACGGTTCTTCAATGCCATCAGTCCAATCCGCGTCGTCGCGATCCGCCACTGCTTCTGCATCATCCACAAGCGACGCGCATACTTCCCCAGTGCACCTCTCGACAACACATGCGCCAACGCGAGCTTGTTCACGCGCTGCCCGAACTTCTTAGCCTGGTTTCCACCCCTCGTGTTGAGAACTTTACGCCCAATAAAGTCTAAGGCCTGCACACCAGTCGTACCCTCATAGATCGTTCCGATACGCGAATCGCGCAGGATCTGCTCCATTCCGTTGCCATTGATGTACCCATGACCGCCCCATACTTGTAGCGACCGACTGGCAGCCTCCACACCCCACTCCGTCAGACAGGCCTTTGCGATTGGCGTATAAAAACCGATCTCGTTGTCCAACGCTGCTGCTGCTGCAGCGTCTGGCGCAGCAGCGTGCAGATCCATCAGCCGTCCCACGTCAAGCAGCAGCGCGCGCCCGCCCTCAGCGACAGCCTTCGCGAAAAGCAAATTCTGCCGCACGTTCGCGTGGTGAATGATCCGATCAGCTTCGCTCTCCTTATCCTTTGTTCCTCCGAGCGCGCGCATCGACCGCCGCTCGCGCGCGTACCGTAGCCCATTCTGAAACGCGAGCTCCGCGTGGCACACACCCTCCAGTGCACACCCAACCCTTGCAGCGTTCATGAACGTGAACATTTGCTTCATCCCGGAGCTCGGCTCACCGATCAGGTATCCCACAGAGTTGTTGAAGCCAAGCTGACAGGTTGAGCTGCCCTTGATACCCATCTTTTTCTCTAGCGCGATGCATTCCACGTTCTTGGCAGTCTCCAGTGATCCGTCGCTCTTCACAACATGCCGCGGTACAAGAAACAGCGACAGACCCTTTGTCGACGGCAGCGAGTTCGGCAACCGTGCAAGCACGATATGAATGATGTTGTCGGTCAGGTCGTGGTCGCCGGCAGAAATGAATATTTTAGTCCCAGTGATGCGGTACGACTTGCCATCGTCTGCCGGCTCCGCCTTTGCCTTCACCTGTGAAAGGTCCGTCCCGCACTGCGGCTCCGTCAGGCACATTGTTCCGCTCCACTCACCGCTCACAAGCTTCGGCAGGTACTGGTCTTTCAGCGCATCGCTTGCCCAAGACATGAGGGTGCGGCAGGCACCCAGAGAAAGCCCCGAGTACATGCTGAAGCCCCAATTCGCTGTGGCCAAGAATTCACGTGTCGTAAAACCAACGGAGAGGGGCAGTGCCTGTCCGCCGTACCTCCCATCCTCATTGATGCCCATCCAACCGCCCTCGGTGAGTGCCTGGTATGCCTCTTTAAACCCCTGCGGTGTCGTCACATCTCCGTTCTTCAGCACACAACCCTCACTGTCGCTGGACTCGTAGAGGGGGAACAGCGTCTGTGTGGACAGCTTCGAGCTCTCCTCCAGCAGCGCATCCATGAGCTCCTTTGTCATCACGGTATCAGAACCCTCAGAAGGACCCTTGGGAAGCTTAATGTAGTGCTCATACATGTCGAACATCTCCTCGTACAGGAACTGTACATCGCGAATGCGCGGCGTATAGGTGAGGCTGCGAGCTGCCACCGTCACGGCAGATCCGTGGGTGGCTGCTGAAAACGTGCACACTCGGCGAAGCATGACGAATAGGGCGGAGAAAAAATATTTGAAGCAAAAAAAAAATGCAGAAAAAAATGAGCGCAATGACGTTTTGAGAGAAGTGCGAAATAAACACTATATATATATATATATATATATATATATATATAGATATAGATAGAGTGTGTATATGTATAGATAATGGTGGTTTTATATATAAATATATATACTCTTTTTTATAGTCCCTTGGTCGTCCTCTCTATTCGGCTCTCGAGTCAGGGGATGGGAGGAGAATGTTGACGACTTGCTTTTCCCGTGTGCCAAGTGCCCAACAGTGTGCGTGTGCGTGCGCGTATGTATGTTACACTCGGATACAATAAAAAAAATAATTATGCGAGTAGAGAAAATAGAAGAGCGACGGTAGCCAAGCAAAGTAGCAATAGGAATCTGAAAGGGATGAAGGAGAAGGAGAAGGGGGGGGGGGCAAACACGAGCCATAAAGGCGAGACTGTTGTAAAGATTGGTCAGTGTACTACGCTTAGGGACGCACAACAGCAGCTTGCACATATAATGTCCTAGATACTACACACATATGCGAACAAGTTCGTTTTGTCTTGCTCACGCGTTTTTATCATCATCAATTGCACCGAGTGACTCCTCCCTTCTCCTACCCCTCAGTGATGAAGTGAGATAACACACGTGCGGTGGCCTACGCTGCCGCTGCACGCTTCCTCACCATGACAGATACCTTGCATATTCCCCCTTCCACTTTCACTACCACTAGACTGGGCATCGACATTTGCCCAGCACAGCACTGAGGACATGCTTCGCCCCTATCCCCCCTCCCCCATCTCCCGGCAATGTCCTTCGCGGACGTTCGGGGAGACGATAACATATTATATTGACTCCCCTCTACCATTGCAGTTGTGTTCATTGTACGTTGGTTCTCGTTTTGGTTTGTTTTGCTTATACCGCACCACGCGGACTCCGAACATTTTCACCGTCATTTTTTTTTTTTTGATGCGTGTTTTTTTTTTATTTATCTCTCTTCAATTTTTTTTTTAAAGACTTCAACTGACCTATATATATATATATATATATATATATACATACATACATATATATAGAGAGAGAGAGAGAGGAGTTCAGCGAGAATGTGGGCAGGAAAAGTGGCAGAGGGAAGAGCAGACAGAATGAGAAGAGAGAGCCCCCCTCCCCCCCTCCCCCCCCTCCCTCCCTCTCCTCCTGCCTTCCCCACCCACTGCCACCTCCCTCCTCCTCATCATCCATTCACCTCCTCCCATTCCTTCTCCCCTTCTTTTTTTTTTAACATGGGAAAAATCACCGACACCACACACACACACACACATGCATACATTTATGTATATATTAACATGTGTGTACATCAAAAGAAGACACAAGCAAAAAGATATAGAGGAGGGTATGTATAGAAAAACCAGGACACCCACAGACAACTTACCAGTGCGAGGAGACGCCGACACGCACACAACACCTCCATTGCTCTGCCTCCTTCCCCACCACCTCTTTTCTCTGAGGGAGAAAGGAGGCACAAGAAATCCAACCTCGAAGACAAACAGAAAAAGGAAAATGGAGACATACAAAAATGCACTGGAAGCGAACAAGTGCAATCAGGGAGACGGGAGAGAGGGCAGATGGCTCCAAGAACAACAAGCGCATGACACCCAACACCACACGGAACGAGTGAGTGCCGTGCACCGATACACACACAAACACATACCACGGGGCAGTTGTAGTGGAGTGAAAATGGGTGTGGAGGGGGGAACAAAGGTAGGTTCCACGGAAGAGGCGCAAAGGAAAGGAAGCAAGGAGTCTGGCAAAAAACGAAGCACTGTTCAGAGGCGAAGGGTAAAAAAAAAAAAGAACGGGAAATCAAGACGAGGGGTAACTGAAAATACGCGAGACTTAATGTCAGAGAGGGAAGGGAGGGGGGAGGGGGGCGACACACGCAGAAAGGTACGGAAACAACGAGGCACACACGACGCTCCGATTGGCACACCACGGAAAGAATCCAGAAAAAGAAAAATAAGTAGATGTTGAAAAGCGTGTCTGTCGTTGCGTGTGCCTATATGTGTACGTATATATACATGCGTGTGTGTGTGTGAGTGGGGGTGTCTCTATGCTGTGCCTCCAGCAATGGTCAAAGAGCAGCTGTTGACCAATCTCGCCCCCCCTTTTTCTCAGGGATTTCCCTGGCCTCCGCCTCCACCTCCCCTCCCCTTATTTGCACCACTATCCCTCCTCGTCACACACGCACTTACAAATACACCACCACTACCCCCACCTCGTCTGCCCCCTTATCGTCGACACAGCTCGCCGGACAAGACAGCTGAAGCAAAGGTAGAAAGGGAGAGAAAAACGCATCATAAACCATTTCACCGCTCGTCACCAAAATCAGTGGCGAATGACCTACGTGGTAGATACAATTATCAAATGGGAACACTTGCAGTATGAAAAAGAAAACGGAAAAGCGAGTTGAGTATTCATCTCTATACTCACACACGGCGCCGTTCACCCTTCCACTTCCCCATTTTTTCTCTATATATTTCCCATCTTGTGTCACGCAGCAAACAAACATTGTTCACCCCCCCCTGCTCTTCGTTCCATCATGCATCTACGCTGCAGAGACACACAAGCATGGGGGTACACAATCACGGCACAATAACCAACAGTTGACCCTACACAGAAGAGATCAGGAAATAGGAGAGGGGAAAGCACTCAGCACATTTTTTTTGTTCCCTCTGTTACGAGCCCTCGTGTCTCCTCACCCCGCTTTCCGCCTCTTTCCCCTTATGCTCCTTCGAAACCGCGCCCCCCCCTCCCCTCCCTCCCTCCCTCCAACCAGAATGCACGTGACTCGATAATCCTCACTTCGCAGTGTCGAGCAGCACAGTCGCCCACGAGACTCGACAAACGCCTTTGACACGTCCACCCACCCACCCACCCACCCCCTACACCCGCTCTTACAGCGGGGCATCGACACAACACACCGTGGCGAAGAGGATTGTGAAGCGCACAAAACAAACATGCGACTCTCGACGTAGATAAAGAATATAGGGACAAGGAAGAGGGGGAAGACATATACATATATATGTATACACACGACAAGCAGACCTTAGGTATAAAAAAAACCTCCTCCCTCGCCACACACACACACACACACAGACAGACACGACCCTCCTCCGCCCTGTTGTATTTCTTTTTGTTTTTCTGTTGTTCTTTATTACTCAGACGTTTGCACTAGAAAGTGTGATCAGGTGAGATTTTTGTCTTGCCCTTCATGCGGGCCGCTAGGCTATTAGTAGCCGCCTGCTTCTGGTGGTGGGAGTAGTACTCCATCTTCTGAAGTGTCTTGGGCCCCATAACCTTGCCGAGCACGTCGCGTACGCTATTGGCAAAGGTCTTTAGTTTGCTCACCTCCGAGTGTGCCGTCCACAACTGCAGCGTGACGGGCTTGTTTGACCGCACCTTCAACATGAGACCGTTCAATGTCGTGTTGCACTCATGGAAGCTCTCGCCGACAGCGCCGAGGAGCATTGCCATGAAGACGTCGTCGAGCACTTGTTTGTCATTCAAACCGGGGCGATCCCGATCGTACACGACAATGCTGATGGTGCCACCCTTCTTGTTGCGTGGGTGCTCCCACTCAGGTCGGATATCCTTGCGGAACCAGGAGTAGGTGTACATAGTCGGCAGGGACGATGGCGACGGCAGGTAGCGCCATAGCCGCCAGAACCTCTCCACGTCGCCAACATTGGCGACAAAGGTTGGCTCGAAGGACGTTGTGCTGCCTGGTGAGCTATTGGACGAGGAATTGCTGCTACCTTGGTGATCATCGGCGTAGAGGTCCCACGAAGCGTGAAGCGGGATCGCAGTCGACGTCGCCTTGGCGGCCGTGTTGTGGCAGCCAAACAGCTTGGGCAACTTACTCTCGCACCAATTCACAGCTTGTGCCTCTGGCAACCAGTCCAACTGGGAGTCCTCGCTCTTATCCGCCTCGTTTCCTGCATCCGCAGCAGCGGCGTCGGGAAGCGAGCTGGCCAGCACATCGGTTGTCGGGTGCGTGGTCGTATTGATGCCTTCGGTGGGCACGACAGGGTCAGCGTGCGCCGATGCCTCCAACTTCTGCAATGGACCGCCTGGCACAAACGGCTCTGCCGTCGCGCTCAGCCTGGTCGCCAGCTGCGACGACGGCGGGGACAGGGACGGGGGCGGGACAACCGCAGCGACTGGGGGCGAAATCGGCGACCCCTTCCCCATTCTTTGCTGCGGTACGAATGCTGCAGCAGACGGGTTCATTGCACTGTTCTCACTAAGTAGGCGAGGGGCAGAGGGGCAGAGGGGTGGTGAACACGTGGATGGTGGCGCGCTGGTGCAAGATGGAGGCGGAAGTAGATTCGGTTAGGAAATAGTAGAGAGACGATCTAGATATCCTCCTGGGGTAATGGTTGATTTCCCGTTCTGCTTTGGGAAAATATCACTGCAACACGGTTGGGTACACAGTATTCCACATTTGTTTTTTTTTTTTTTTGGGGGGGGGTAGGCCCTCAGAAAGCAAGATGGAGAGGAAGAGGAACAAGTTCAGTGACATAATTCTCTACATGTGGGTAGGGGGAAAGACCGAAGATGAGTATGTGTATGTGTGTGCGTGTGCGTGTGTGTGTGTGTGTGGAGCATGTTTAAATACCTCATTCCCCCACCTCCAGGAGGAAGTCGATTCACTTGTGACTGTGAACGCCAAGAAACAGACAGGCAAACTGAAGCGCACACTCGCATTCATACCCCGTAGACGCCCATCCCCTGTAACCATGTGTTTTTTTTTCCAACACAACTCTTCTCTGCTGCCGTTAGCCCCGCCCCCTCTTTTCGCCGTTCCTATCCTCAGAAAAAAAAATTCTAGTGATGAGTCGATCTCTGGTAGCAGGAGACACATAACACGTAATCGCCCCGTCACACACGCAAGCGCACACTCATCCTGGCTCCCTCCCCAGCCAATACAATGGCGCCTACTAGCAAGTGTATGTGTGTGTGTGTGTGTGTGTGTATTTGACGAGGCGCAATCGAACCTTCCTCTTTAAAATTATATTAAACGCATTTATAGTTAACGCGAGATCAGTAAAGAAGATGGGTGTAGAGGGCACACAGCCGTGCGCACATGCCGGTGCACCACACCAGGAAAACACAATGCACAAGTTTTGCAAGTGGCTGAATTTTGAAACATTCCTTCGGAAAACAATAGAAAAATGTAGAGAGGAAAAGAAGGTACCACTCACAAATCTGTTACGACGCCGTCAACCACGATGGGCGAGTCGCGGGGGCGGTAAACACTCCTGTAAATGCGCTGAAAACGGCGCAAATCGCGATCGATGCGTTCAACGAAGTCACTAGGACTGATCGCCTCCTCGGTCAACTGCTCGAGCAACGGCTTGGCCGTGGCAACGAACCGAGATGCCTCGATACCCATCTGAGGGTCCAAGTCGTCAGCCTCGCAGCAGCGTACCAGCTGCTCCACAACAGCAACAACAATTGCCTCGTCGAGCTCATCCTCCTCCTCATCATCATCATCATCATCATCGCCAAAATCCCCTTCATCGAAGCCACCCATGTGGCCTACATCCTCTTCCCCCAGCGCAAATACGCCTGCACTGGTGCCGTCCCCTCCGTCGTTCACGGTGCCTGCAGCTAAAGATTCGGTTGTCTGCAGATTTAGGGCAGTGAGCTGCACATCAGAGTGACCTGCTCCGTGCTGGACATCATCGGCCCCCCCAGTGGTGGGAGCATCAGTGTCGGCGGTGGTGGGCAACACGGCGCTACCGCCGCTCCCCATGTGCGGTATCACTGCACCTTCTTCCTCACCCTCTTCCTCTGACAACCCCTCCAGCAAGTCGCCCTCGTCCAGGGTCAGCTCATACCCACCACGTGTTCGCAAAGCGCGCACTGTACTGCCGTCGTCAGCATAGACGGGGTAAACATCGGGCACCTCCACCTCTTCCCCCTCGGAAAGCGGACTTTCATATTGGGAAAGATCCCCATCACCCTGTTGCCCACCGTGAGGACGGACATCATGCAGCTCCAAGGAAGAAGGAAGACCGTGTGGAGGCAACTCGACCACCGCTGCACAATGTGTCGCCTCCGACTCACCGGCGACAGCAGCAGCGGTGTCAGTAGTCCTGGCCGCGATCGGAGCTGCGGTGCGGTCCGATAAGGCCGTTTCACGAAACCGTTTGCGTCGGCACCGAAGCACAAAATCGGCCGCCGGTAGTCCCCGGCGCAAAAGGGGGGGGGTCTCGTCGGTGTCGCCGACATCGTTGAGGCGAGAGGTCGCGGCGGGCCCCACGGCACCCTCCCACAACCTCGGTGCCGCCACCTCCCACACTTGCATCCCTTCGACAGAAGCGGAAGGGGCAGCGGCGGCGCAGGTCAGCCCACTGACCACATCCTCCTCGAAGAAACAGGGGCGAATGTGTTCGCTATCGCTTAACGGGGACGTCTGCTTGTTGATCACCGCCTCTGCCCGCAACTCTGCCAGTTCGTCCTCGGATACACCAATCGCGAGGTCATCACACACGACCTCTGTTACACCGCTCTCAGGTCGCCTTGTCGCATTCTCCTTGGCGCCGTCGGCAGTGTCTACCCCGTCCTCATCACTGTATACGAACACCATTTTGGTGCGCCGCGGCAGAGAGGCTACGAGAGACGCCGCGGTGGCAGACGAGCTGGGTGCATCAATTACAGCCGATGATGCTGATAAGGAGGAAGACTGTGCTTGATTGTGATCATCCCCCAATGCTGTCTCATCAACCCTCGCAATGAGCTCCTGAACAGAGTCCATCCCGAATGCGTACTCACCTACACGTTTGGCGTGTGGGGATGCTTCAGTCTGTCAATATATGTGTGAAATGTGTGTAAGTGTGTGTGTTGGGGGGGGTGTTCTTTGAAAGATTGTAACGGGCGTGCATGCAGTATATATATATATATATTTATTTATTTATAGCAGGAAGCAGCGAGAGGAGGAGAGAGAAACATGCAGCTCTAGAAAGTGAAAAGGGTAGAAGCTACCCATGCGCACAAACGCATTCCGGGATGGGAGATGGGGAACGGAGAGGCGGAAAAGAAAAAAAAAGCGGTGAGGGCGGGGAAAGAAACCAGTGTTAGAGGTGCGTCGGCCCACAGAGAAGGCCCATGATACTCAGCCCGGGAGTTATCCCAGTCAGTAGAAGGCAAAATCACCGCACCAGCTCGTAGCGTCTGCAGCGGCACACTTCTTGTGCGACTCATTGTACTTAGGTTGCACGTGTGCACTTTGTGGACAGAGAGTCGTGACGCTCGACCTCCTGGTCGACAGTTGCTCGCTTCAACCGATGGACCTCCTGAGAAAGATCAGCTGTGAAATGAGATCACACACACTCGCCAGGGCACCGTCTCTCAAATTGAGAAAAAGACAGCAAAGTTTCCCCTAGATGAGCCACCCGACGCCCTCTACACGACGTAGCCGCCGGATGCAAAGCTTCTCATACAGGAGGGAACAACGTCGTCATGGTTTCAATTACTTTTTCCCCCTTTTATCATGTTTTTTCCAAAAATAATACCTCTTTATATATATATATATATATATATATGGAAATCTCAGTGATATAACAAAAAGAATCGGAGACAGTAAGGCGGCGGCAGGCACGAGGTGAAGAAACAGAATACCCCCTGCGTCAGAGCGTAGACATGATGATCAGGGGATCTTAAGGGTGGGGGAGAGGGGGCAAGAAAAGACGACGACACCATCTATCTGTAGTTTCATCTCTACCCCTTTTCTATAAGCTGTTCCTCTTCCCACAAGAGACACACACTCGACCACACGACCACTGTGACCGTGCTTGATTATATATAGATGCATCCCTCACTCTTCTTTGCTCGGTGTTACGCTAACCCAGAGAACCACGGCGAAAGAATGAAATGAACGTGTGAGACCTCTACACGTGAACAAAAAGAAAAAAAACATCTCCATTTTTTTTTTTGAGTACAGTAAATAAAGAAAGGGGAGACGGGGGGAGGGGGGGAGGGGGGGGAGGGGGGAAGGAAGGGGGAAGGAAGGGGGAGGAGACGGGAAAAAAAAAGAGGGGAGAAGGGGTACCAACCGACACGACTGCAGTGGCGATCGCATTGTACAGAAAAGTGTATCCGCTTCAAATAGACACGCGCACGCACGGTGCATCGTACACACACACTCCCCACTACACACAATGGTGCACTATGTTATACCTACAGTGCACCAGTGTTATCACGGCGGTCATCGTTGATGTTGATGGGAGAGTTGTCGGCTCGGTTCCTCTTTTCGGCTGCGCGCGCCTGGCGTTTCGATATGAACAACTCCAAGACAGTTCCGATCTCCATCAGGACCACGACCAGCAACAAGCAAGCGCAAGCAAGCGATATAATAATGGAAATGATAACACCGCTGGTGATAATGGCACCGTAGTCAACGGCCACGCCACTCCCGGAATCCACGACGACTTCTGCAGCGGCTATCACTGCTCCGAATGGCACCTCGGTGTGGATACTCTCTTGGCCAATTTGCTGTGCCAAGGAATGCGAGGCTGCCCCGTACGCATGGTGCACCAACTTTTTGCGTTGGCCCAATGCAAGCAACGGGGATGCCTCTAGCTCCTCCGGGTGAGATACCTCTCCATTTGCGGGAGGTATTTGCAGTGGTAGAGTGGAGATTGCCGACAGCGACACATGCGCTTGACCAGCGGCCACAGTCAAAGGACCATCGGCACCAGGCAGGAGAACAGAAACTCGTTCCTCCTCGGACGCCCCTGTCGACTCCCTTTGCGGAATCGAATTGGGGGTGTGTGCCTGATACGGCGACGCGTACCTCGTGGACGATTTTGGAGACTCAAACACGGACCGAGTCCTCAACAGCTGCTCGTCTTTGACCTTTGTTGCCTCGGTTAGGGAGATGGACATCGCCGACGTACAGAGCTGCGCAGTTATCAGCATCACTGCCAGTGCGATGGCTGACGAAGCCATTCTCGCCAAACGGATGCGACGAGGCATTGGTTTGAACAGGCAATGTCTCCTCTTCTGACTGTACGTGAGCCACAAACTCCGTATTTGTTTCGTGTGTGTACGTGCGCTATTGTTGGTTCTCTTGCTTTTCTTGTATGTTTTAGGACTAGATACACTAAAGAAGGGGGTGTCGTACGGAAAAGTAAAAAGTGGGAAGGCGAGGGAGAAAAGACTAGCTTCAGATCCACAGACAGACAGACACGCACACACTCACACACAGTTACTGAGAGCGAGAAATGTACAACCGCACGTTGACGACACGGCAATGCAAGCACAGTTTTCACAGGAAAGCCCTCGAAAAAGCGCGGTAAAATTTAAAAAAATAAAAATGAGATATAAGCAAAGGCAAAATGTGACTCGTCAAACCCCCTGGACAGAGAGGCACATACACACACACACATGCACAAGCAAGACGAAGATGATGGTTGCCGAGCGTCACTGGGTGGAGGAGAGGGAGGGGGGGGGGGAAGAGGAAGCAAAAGAGAGGATATATATATATATTTTTTTAGTTTCATGAGGATGGGGGATGGCATGTGTGTGTGGGTATGTGGGTGGGGGGAGGCAACGATCCTATTGCCGACAGCTAGCAAAGAGATGTCGTTAAAACGCAGCAAGAGAACAAGGAAGTGCGGGTGGTGCCCCAATCCTACGGAATATGACCCCCTTCTCTTTTTTGTGTCTTCAAACCAAATTTTTTTATGCTTTGTTGTTTTCTCATGCACATACCTTTTGTATTTTTTTCTTTCACTCAAATGTAATCGTCGGCTCAGCGACAGTGGAGCGTAGACGAGTGATATTCCCTCTGTCGCCTTCAGTCATGCTGTTCTCGTTCCCATCAAAAATAGCATGGATGCGCCCCGCCAGTTCGTAATACGGCTTTGCTGACTCCAAGGTTGCGTCCCCGCGTAGTGCTGGGGGTACGCCCTCGTCCGTGTCCTGCATGATGCGACCCACGAAAGGTATTTCGCCGAGAAACGGCACACCCAACTCCTCCGCTGCGCGTGCCACGCCACCGTGGCCGAAGAGGTAATGTCGCGTGTCGCAACTGCTGCACTTGAAATAGCTCATATTCTCTACAAGCCCCAGCACTGGAGTGTTCACAGCCGCGAACATGTCGATGCCACGCCGCACGTCGATGAGAGCCACTTTCTGTGGCGTTGACACGATCACTGCGCCAGCGAGCATGACTTCCTGCGTAATGGTCAGATGCACATCGTTGGTGCCAGGCGGCATGTCGATCAGGAGGTAGTCCAGCTCGTCCCAATCCGTCTGAAACAGCAGGGCACGGATGTATTTGTTCATCATGGGCCCGCGCACGGCAATGGCCTCGTCGTATGGAACGATAAGACCCATGCTCATTACCTTCACCCCAAAATTCACTGGCGGACCGAAGCGGTCACTGCCAGCGACTCGGTATGTCTCGACTTGGGAGCTCTCCACACCCATCATCGTAGGGATGGACGGGCCCGTGATGTCGGCGTCGACGAGGCCGACGCGACACCCCATATTCTTGAGAGCAAGAGCAACATTGACGGAGGTGGTGGACTTGCCGACACCGCCCTTGGCACTACAGATGGTGATTACACGCTTGATACCCGGAACTGATACACGGGAGAAGTGCATCTTTAGCCCCCTCCCCCAAACGCACGCACACACGCACACACACGCACACACCGTCGTGAAATATAACCACCTAATGTGAGGTTCAAGAGGGAAGAGGCCAAGCAAACACGTATCGCGGCCGCAGTTCAATGAAGAGGGAGAGGGGTGTAGTGGTCAGCTAGCAATTCGAGAAATAGAAATGAAAATGTTTGCATACAGGGGCTTGCACATCGACTGCGTTTTTTTTTGGTTGTTGTTGTTGTTGGCGGTGACGGTAGTGATAGTGGTGATGACGACGTAAAGGTATATGCTAGAAAGGGGGAAGATATAAAGGAAAAATAGGACGATAAGGGCTCACAATGGAGGCGAGAAGAGTGTGAATGTATGTGCGTGTGTGCGTGCGTGTGTTTGTGTGTGTGTGTGTGTGTGTGTGTGTGCGTCTGTGATGTTCATCAGATAAAATGATTAAGGAGGGATGGATCAAATTGCCTAGAAACATTCTCGTCTGAAAATCACATGCCCCGTTTTCGTGTTCTGAAAAAAAAGAGGGGTATGGAGAAATGAGGGCTTGGTTGCCACCCTCGGTACCCCATACGCATCTGCAGGAACCGGCTTGCCGGTCCCAAGTGCAGAAGAAGTTACATCGGGGAGGATGGGGGAGCTGACGAAAGGCGAGAGGCAGTCAAACGCGTTGAGGAGACAATAGGGTAAGCAGGAAGACGAAAGAGGGGGGATAATGTCCACCACAGAGAACACGCACCAGTTGGCCTGCCGAGAGCGTCTCGTCCTTCATACGAGCAGCGCTGAAGTCAACCAGTGGTCTGCGAGGCGATGCCTCACCAGCGCTGCAACGAGGAGGAGGAGATGCGGTGAGGACGAGCGACTATGGGGACAAACAGCATGCCCGCAGTCGCAACTTGGCGATCGTTACCCTGAGTAACACGCATGGATGTGTCTCTGTGTGTGCGTGTGTGTATAAGGGAGATGAATGCATATATCCTTTGTCTGCACGAGCCCTCACTATTTAGTGTTACCCGCCCCATCCTGCCCCTTCTTTCGTCTCCACTCGAACTTTGATGATCTCGCTGCTACGAGTGACTCCTTTGTGCCTCAGATAGATTCCCAAGTACACGACACTGCCACTGCCTGACGGCACGTTTTGCCCCCACCCCTTTTCTACCCCCCTCCTCGAGCAAACAACTCTGGTTCACCACCACCACCCCCTCCCCCTAGTTCTCGATCGTGTCCTTCGGAAGATGACATGAGCATCAGCACCCAACAAAGAGGCTACGAAATGATGAAGGCAGGAAAGGGAAAGGGAAAGGGCAGAGATCTCTCCATCGAAACACTGACAGCAAAGATGTGAAGGCGGACGCGTACACACGCACACAGACACCCGCACACACACTTCTTTAAGCGAGAGAGAAGAGAGCAGTGGGGAGGGGGAGGAAGCGCGATGGGTGCCGCAACTGGGCTGAAGGAATAAATGAATCAACTTTAAAGCACACGCACACACACAAATTAAAAAAAAGGAAGGCGAGGAACCGACAACTGAACTACACATGCACAACAAAGTAATCGAAACACATACAAGCGAGTCTGCATATATGCGCACACATATGCACACAAGGGAAATGAAAACAGGGTAGGAAACCGGGGAGAAAAAAAGAAGCAAACAAATCCAATCACGGCCCTAAGAAGAAGGGAAATGTTTAAGAAGTGCGAAGTGAGTGAGTGAGTGAGCGAGCTGGAATACGCTGGGGGTGTGCCAACGGCTTCTTGAGCTCGCTCATCTCTTCACTGCTTGGCCCTCTCTCTTCCTCACAAACCCCCTCGCCGCCCCCTCTGTTGTACCTTCACTTTGTTGGCACCGCATGTGACTTAGCGCAGCTTGGTGAAACCGATGTGCTCGGCATTCTCACGGAAGCACTGACGGCACACGTTCAGCTCGTACTTGCGGATCAGGGCCTTCTGGTTAGAGCAGATGACGCAGCAGCGGGAACCCTTGCCCATGCCGATCTTCTGACGGGAACGCCACTGGTCGAGATGGCCCATGATTAGTGTAGTGTGGTTCTGTGAAGTATAGTGAGGGGAGGTATCAAAAAATATATATATAGGGAGGACGTCGGTTGAGACGAACGTACATTGAGAGAGCGTGTGAAGACGAGGTCGTGTAGGAGGGGGGGAAGGGAAGCAGTGTGCGGTAGGCAATGAAGGCAGTAACCAGGGGAAAGAAAAAAATGGAGGGGGTAGGAATAAAAACAAAGAGGAGGACACGCCGAGGACAGCTAGCAAGCGGACACTGCGGTTGCAGCTAGTACCTTCAGAGAAGGGAAACGGGCGTGGCCAAGGATAAATAGAAAAGTGCACTCACAAGAGCGGAAGAGAAATAAGGGGTAGGGTCCATCACTGGCCACATCAAGCTTTTATTTGAGGAGCTGTAGAAGACAACAATTGTCTCGAGGGTGGCATGTCGACTAGACGATGACTGTCGAAAGCAGAGCACCCCAACGCCATGAAAAAAATATTCAGCTTCAGTGGATTCGCACCCGTCTGTCGAGACCTCATCTGGGGTGAGACTGTGAGTAGGCTGTAGACCTAAGCTGCAACATGCGTACAAGTGCCAGCATCATGGGTGTCGATAATAATTTTGAAAAACAAAAACTTTTAAAAGGCAAAAAAGTTTCCTCCTCCCTTTCAGTAAATAAGTGCTGCACATACGCACACACTTCACCTAGACCCATCGAGTCGTCTGCACATGTCTCTCCACCCCACCCCCTGTTTCGCCACACATGTCTTGCCAAGGCTCACAACGGAGTGCGCCACTCCTTGTAGTCCTCTTGCATTTCTGTACAGCGCAGCCATACCGCCGGTAGCCCAATGACAATGAGCCCCCCAGTCACCGCGATTATCAGTAGCACACGATATGACGACGTGGGAAGATACATCTCCAGGCGCCACCCCTTCGGCTTGTTAACCGGGGTCAGCTGCACAAACACCGCTGCATTCGGAACCAAGTACGACGGCCACTCCCTACGCTGCAGTGTCTGTGTGAGCACTGTTCTGTTGAGCCCCCTCACGTGGGAGAGACTCCCCCCGTCGCCCGCCTGGCGCGTCACGCGCAGCCCGACAGTGTAGCCGTGAACGTAAGAAAACGTTTCGTCAAGACCGATCAAAACGTGAGAGGAGAGCAGCGCGTGTCCCTGCGTCCGCCCAAGCTGCGTCACGGTGGCCCAGTGCGAGCGCATGTGAATATCCTGCCAGGTCATGTGATGCGTCGCCCCAACACATGCGGCACCGTACGCGACTCCTGTGATGGCCGCGGCGGAGAGAGAGTATGATCTGCTCGGCAGCCCTGCGTTTTGGTAAACTTGTAGGGCCTTTGTCGCCGCATCGACCGCTGTCACGGCCGCTCCTCTCTCTGTGGCGTTGATTGCATACCGCCCGTGGTGGGTTAACACTACCTCAAGTCGTCCAAGCTGCGCTAGTGTACTAAAAAAAGGGGTGGCGGTACGATACGACTCGCGTCCCGCCGTGGAGAAGCTCATAAACCGTCGGATTACGTTGGTCTGCCTCACGGCTTTTCTTCCGGTGCTTGCGTCCAGGGGTGTGCACAGCATTGACCAAGCGCCCTTCACAACACGAGAGGTCAACACGATAGGACCAAAGGAGCTGGGAATGAGCAGGTCCACGAGTCGATCTCGGTTGTAGTCACCTGGTCGGAGCACCAACGGTGCCGAGGGGTAGCTCGGCATGTATAAAGAAAGCCTGTTGTCCAGAACTGGCTCGCGGCTGTCATTCCAATCAGCCACGTCACACCACTCCTCTGTTAAGACAACCAACTCACTTTGGGAGAGCTTGTACTGGAGATGTCGCTCGTCGCTCTGCGAAGAAGAGCTGCACGATGGCGGACCCCTAGCTGAGGCAGCGCGAATCGGATAGAAAACGCGGATGGCATGATACGGCGTGCAGACTTCTGCATCATTTCGTGTGTCTGATGCAGCGCAAGACGATCTGCCGTGGGCGAGCTGAACAGGGAGCAGCAGCTCCGGTAGACCATCGCCGTTGACGTCGGCGAGTGTGAAAGCATCGCCATAGCGTTCTCCCGCGCTCTCCTCTAGCTGGAGCACTCGATGCGAAGACGCAGAAGCAGATGCTGCAGCGCTGCCTGTTGGGGAGAAGGTGGTTACTTCATTTGGATTTAGCATGTAGATCTCATACAGCTGCGCCTGCGAGTCGCGCACCGCATAAAGCAGCTCCGCTGCGCAGTCCTCGTTGACGTCCTCCATGACAATAGAGAACGGCAACACAACTCTGTGTGTTGTATCGCTGCTCTCGTCTGCGAGCACACGTGCCACGTAACTGGGAGGCCACTCCGACGTCGATGAACTCGTCGTATTCGCAACACGAGAAAGCAGGACGAGCTGATCGTGCACATTCACGAACGCCAATGCTGACTGCGCCACGTGGAAGTTGGATTGGCTGCATGAAAAATCTGGCACTACAGCGAGCTGGGGACCACTTGGTATCTTAAACTGTAGGGAAACCTCTTCCGCCGCCTTGACGGTATTGGCAGTGTCACGGGAAGCAGCCGTGTTGGCGCTGATGATAATAATGGGCTCCAACGTCGGGCGAGACGAGGGAGATGATGATGCTGAGCCGGCGGAAGAGTGGTTCAGGGCCCAGATGGATCCATCGCTGGCCTGCACAACAACATCAAGCTCACCGACACCGAGAAGATCGGCCCCGATCGCGCTGACCACCCTGAGCTCTGTAACGCTGACAGTGCCTCCGGTAACCGACTTCGCGGACAGCGGTGCGGTCGACCACGCTGCACGGTAGACCAAATCAGAGGAAATGATGCGTGAAGCGGGGGTTACATCATTAAGGTTCTCCCAGAGCGTCAGCGAAGACTGGTTGGGCCAAGTACTGAGAAGCCCTGTGCGCCGTCGACTCCGCCAGTCGACCAGCGCCAAGACCTGCAGCGGTGGAGCAGGTGCATCTTCTCGCGTTCCACTGTTCAGAACGAAAGGAGTGTCGGCAGTGCTAAAAAAAGTGGATGTGACATCAACCCACGCCCCAAGCGCAACACGATGCGGCAGCACTTGGGCCACCGTAGAAGAAACTTGACCGGACGCCAACATGACACAGAGCACCAAGGAAAGCGTCAGAAAACGCAACAGCGGTGGTGTGACTGTGTCACGGTTACCGGCATGGCGGTATGGCGCATCAGTCCGGCCTACCCCGGCATAGCCCATCGAAAACCACAGCGCAAGACGAGGGAGCAAAAAAGGGGAGAAGGCAATGAAGAACCGGAGTGCGGAACGGGCCCCAGCAGGCAGCGCTGAATGATAAATGAGCAGATAAACAAGCCAAGCACCAGCTCCAGTGGCGGACACAATAATAAACTGATCTGATATCAAATCACAGGAATCAGACAGGAATGCGCGATGGACACATTTACGTGGGAAAAAAAAAAGCAAGTAAATAAGTTGGTAAGCGAAGTGGAGGGATAGATATATCGACGCGGGGCGAGAAAAAGAAGTAATGGATAGTACAATGGACAGGGATGCGCGAAGGGAGACAACTCGTGACCTCTGTGTAGTGATATGGCCTGTGTGTGACACGCCGCATCAAAATGCGCGCCAACGCGTCCACACTCAAATAATCCTCTCAATTGAGGACAACACTTCCCTTGCTCATAAGCAGTGAAGTAGACTGTTTGGGTGGAAGGCCCTGCCTGATTGAAGACTGGGTACGTGTTGCCCGTGTGGGACAGCACTGCAAGAGGAGGGGAGGGGAGGGGAGGGGGAGGGGAGGGGAGGGGAGGGGAGGGGGAGGACGGACTAACAAACCAATGTGCAGGAGAGAAAGTGAAGGCAGAAGCATGCACGTGCAAGTGTGGATGTCGCTTCAATACACCGCCGCATAGCACACCAGTAGCTTTATAATAGATAGTGTGTGTGGTGGGGGGGGGGGAGGAGGGGGGGAGGGGGGGGGCACAAGCCGCTGTCTTTGCCGTAGCGCTTTGCAACATCCCCATCGAAAGCTGTGGCAGAGGTTATGGCCTATCTACTGTGCGAGTGGCACCTGTGTAGCCCTCCGAGAAGGAATGGCCAGCAAGTCCTCAGCAATGTACTCCGAGACAAACCCGAAGACGGAGGGATATTTGAAAGGTGATTGACACGTCAACGCGCCGTGAGCGAAGTTGTGGGCCCCTAAACCGATCATCTTCCCCGCCACGAAGCCGATTTGGGGCGCCCCTTCTCCACAACCCGCACCAGTTGGTCCCGGGGACATCATACGAGTGTACGCCGGGCGAAAGTCAATGAAGTGAAGCTCCAGTGGGGCCACGTGCCTCAGAATGCGCTCCGCCAGGGCACGCTCCTTAGGAAGAACACCGGGGGGCCACCGCTCAGGTGAGATCTCTGTCAGGAGGACGCCGTTGGATCGCAGCTCCTCCTTCGACGATGCACACCGGAAACCGAGACGGCCAAGATCACAAACAACCGAGTCCGCGCCTGGGGCATCAGTCTTGTCTGCTCGCGTAGAGAGCGCATTGGTGCACGTCCCTTCTGTGGGCTGTGTTGCTCCGACACGCTTCAACACGTGAACCGGCACGACAAAACTGCTGCTGTACGTCAGTACGCTGCCATCATTCACGACGTTGAGCATCACCCGCCGCTTAAAGCGAGCCCAGGCTGCGAGGCTCTCCTCGGAAACCAAGTCCACATTCACCACATCGTTCTTGCAAAACAGATCTGCCACTGCTGTCCACATATGATGTCCAACCCACCGGCCCAGAAATGTTGCGAAGTTGGACAGCATGTAGTACACACCTAGATGCGGAGATGCTAATGTATAGAAAGCCTCCCAGTGCACCTCACACCCCTGTGATGGCACCACGTAGGTGCTGTCAATCCGCTCCATCAGTGTGGGAAAGGCGGCGCGAAGAATGAGGCCACCCATCGAGTGGCCTACAGCGCTGAAATGTAGCGCATACCTTGTCGCGGGTGGCCCGCCGTCCCCGGTGTCACACACCGCTTCGACGGAAGTGAAACTCTGACCAGCGCTGACACTGAAAACCTTGGCCACGGTAGTAGAGACAGTGACGCAGACATGATCAATGTAGCGATGTGCACAGGCCCACACGCCTGCATCCATGTTGCTACCGTCGTTGTCTTTGGGAGGGATGAATACAAGGCGTGGGGTAGGTGCGGGTAAGCCGTTGTCATCATGTTCGGTGTTGTTGGCGTTGTGGCTCTGCAGCATCATCTCGCTCGTCTCCCATAAATACTCCAAATCAACGGCTTTGCCACGGTAGCCATGGTGCAGCAAAACAAAATGCAACGAACACAGCGGCGCCTTCGTTGGAGACGTTTTGAGAACGTCAGAAAACTGCATCTTGTTCGCCCTGGAGGTGCCTGGAGGAACGTTGTTACTTGTGAAGACGTAGCCGGGTGTAAAACAAGTTGCTTGCAGAGCCGCGCGAATGGGAGGAGGGAGGGGGGGAGGACGAATGGGAGGACGAGAAATTATTGAAGAAAAGGCCCGCTTGCTACGCCCTGCGGTAGTGAGAAAGACGGCCACACGTTCACGACGACACTCTATGACAGTACAGCAACCTCTGCTGGTAAGCAGAGGAGCCGAGCAAGGGGGAAAAAATGAAGCGAAAATTAACTACAGAATTTGCCTTTCCAGCGGAGGAAGGGAGGCACTGGAAATTGATGATGAGCGGATACGCACCCAGTAATAAAAATATGCGCAAATACCTGAACGAATAGCGCCGTGCCAACGTACCGTCCCTTCAAAATAAAATGAGACGTCTCTGTAGACTGGGTTGACACATACGACTGTGCATGTGTGTCTGTGTGTGCCTATGTATGTGTGAGCATGCTTGATAATGGGACGCAAAGACACAAATCGAAAGAGGGGAGTACAACGTTGCAGATGGCAGGATTCTTGGACGCAAAGCCGCTGTGTACACCCTTGTGCATGCAAAAACACGAGGGGAGGAAAGCAGCGAAAAGACTAGTTAGGGACCAAGGAAAAAGAAGTTAAGTGTCACTCCCTGAGCGCGTCCGCTTTTTCAGCGTCAACTTTTTTTCCTTTTTTTTGCGCGTACTATTTTTTTTTTCCACCCAATCCCTTGGAAGGGGAACCGGAGGAAGAAAGGCCCATCCCCTGTCGCGCCAAGCGCCGGTGTGCGGCTGTGTGTATGTCTATATGTGTGCGTGTGTGCGGGCGCGTGCGCCCGTACTTAATGCTCCCTGTTGAGGAGAAAACACCACCGCGACCCGCGCGTCTACGAGTACCGACACAATCTTTTTTTATATATAATGAAAACAACCTGAACAGCCGATGATTTATGCCGGTAACAGAAACAAGCGCGGAAAGGAGATGAGGGACGAGGGAAGGAGCGCAGATGTGTAGACAACAAGCAGTGCGTGAAACTCAAGGGCAAAACGCCGCTGCTCCCCCGACGGTGTCTGCCCCCGCCCAGTGCATTACGCTGTCACGACTCGATGCTGGAAAAAAAAAACACGCGGTTTCGCAGCTTGGACTGCATGCCCCTGTAGGTGCCCAAACGCAGGCACGCATGCGATCTTCGCTTGGGCCTACTCAATTATTGTGTCGTTCGCGTTCTCCTCCACAACACAGCGGGGACCAACAATTGTCCCCACAACTCGACATCCTGCGTTCACCACGGCACCAGTGCCGATGACACTACGCGAGACAACAGCCCGGGCACCAATCTCAACATTACCCATCAGGATGCTGTCTGTGATGCGAGCGCCGGGCTCCAGAGTAACGTGGGCACCAATGACGCTTCGAGTCACGAACGCGTTTGGTGGCGGGACTGAGTCGATGAAGCTACCCACAATAAACACCTGCTGGTCACCCAACTTCTCCCTCAACGTGATCGGGTTGTCGGGCTGAAGTGTGGAAAGCGCCATGGCAGCAGCGGACGGCGCCTGTTTGCCGCTATCGCTGTGAGCTGCACCCCCTGCACCCGAGGCGTGGCCAGTGTGCAGAGGGGCTTGAGGAAGCAAAGACGGCAACGCTGACCAATTCACAGCACCCCCGGCACCGCCCCTGGCTGCGACACCGGCGCTTAGTTGAGGTTCCTCAAGGTGAAGCTGGAAGCACTTCGCCGATATGATGTCATGGTTCAGTGCGCGATAGTTGTCCCGGGTGTTCATCCGATAAATACGTAGCCCCACATCTGAACTCTCTTCGTAGATGGTACAAAACACTCGAAGCGAGTCCGTCACCTCCGGTAGCCACGACCCACACGCGGCGTTAAGCGACTGCGCGGAGATATCGGCACCCTCGCCGATCCAGTGAAGGGGCACGTTCATCTTCAACTTGTCTGCAGGCGTTGCGAACACGTTCTCTGCGGAGTTCACAGTGGTATGCTGGCTACGTGCCAACAGAGGCACGATATCTTTACGGACAGTCATGTCAGCCACGCCGGCGGACTCCGCGATGAGCTCAAGGACCCACCGCCTCATCAAATACGCGTGGGCGTCGAGGACGTCGGCAGCAAAGGTCATGTGTGGGCGGCGCGCAGCAAACGCCATGGTGATGCGCACCTCCGGCCTCCCCTCCAGTGGGTTGAGGTAGTGCATACGGTGATGGTGAACATGAGGGGACTCGGTCGTCGCGTTGCGTGCCTCGCAGGGTGAGCGTACACCCAAGACTGCGGAAGCATACTGCATCTGTGACGGGGTCCCGCCTCGCAAACGGCGGCTGTGTGAAGAGGACGGTGCGCTAGAGGCTGCCCCGAGTGCCATAGAAGCAACCTCATCCACCTCCTCATAGGCAACGCATGACAGTGCATGGGTATACGTCGCCTCCACAGAGCCAGCCGGCGCGCTAACGCCAGCCTTCGCCTGTCCATTACCGCCCTTGTGATCACCGCCACCACGCTTACGCATAGGGCGGTAAAGCATCGCTGTCACGGATGACATGGAGGCGTAATGCTGCTCCACAAAGGTTGTCACGTCAACGTCGACGAGGATAGTATCACAGCTCAGGAGCAGAGCGTCGCGCGGGAGCCCGGCGCTGTTCATGTGCTCCAGCTTCAGCGGATTACGATTTTTATGCCTGGGGCTACCACTATGACTTCGACAGGTACTGCCACCACGGTACAGCTGAGCTTCGTGCTGCGAGGCTACTCCAGGAGAGCGGCTCCCGCTGACGACCGGATTTGTTGCTGAGTCCTCACGATCCAGTACACCGCCAGAAGCCTCGGCGAGGGAATCCTCCTCACCGACCCGGAGCGCTTCCTTGTACTTGAGGTACGCCTTAACCGCGTCGCAGGTCGTGGACGGGTGATCGCCAACCTTGGAGGGCACGAGAATATAATGAAAATCGATACCCTCGTAGGCACGAGAGAGATACGCCCGCAGAGTTGCATAGTCCTCGTTGACGCACAAGAAGAAGCTGCGAAAACCTGCCTCAATCCATGGCGTTATGCAGTACCAAATCAAAGGTCGATTGCATATGCGCAGCATAATCTTCTGCTCGACGGCGGTCAGCGGCATCAAATCTAGTGAGTCGCCTCCCGCAAACACGACAATGTCGAGCAGGCAAGACGCAGCAATGTCGGAGGACATGACGCTGATGCAAAGATGAGAGCAGCACAAACAAAAATAGTTAAGAAGGGAACCTATCGCCAGCAAATTTAAATAAGAACACGAGAGAGATCACCTCGGTTCCCCAAACGAGTCACTTCAGATGACAAAGCACAATCAGGAGGGAAAGTGTGGATAAGAGGGGGTACAAAAGGGAGGGAATAAGATGAGCGAAAGAGGGGGCTAATCAACCGCTGCTCCCACACACTAGTAAGCGATGCGACGCAATTTTGCCGCACTGAAACTTTATCGCGATAAATTGTGTGTGTGTGTGTGTGTGTGTGTGTGAGAGAGAGGAGGGGGGGGACGTTTATGTGAGGAGGAGGAGCGAGGAGGTAGACAAATAGCATGCAAACGAAGCGAGAAAAGGAGGGTAGAGACACCCAATCAGTGTGTTACCGAAGGCGAGGTGGAGGGAGGGGAGGGGGGATCGCGAACGAGCACGCGGCGCATCGAACCACACTTGCCTCTCGTTGTTTGGACACTTGCGGATATAGAGCTGCCCCTTCTTGTGGTGGTTGGCCTCGGTCGAAGCGGGGCCGCCAAAGTGTTTTCACTCTGTACGTGCACGCCATCACTTGACACATCGAAATTTTGACCCGCTTCACTGTGCTGCTTTCTCACGATTACAACACGCACTTGTACGAGGAGAACATCAAGTCGTAGAAGTGAGTATGCTACACATACACAAGGGGGCATACATATATATACATATATATGCGTAAAAACAAACACCTTGTCACACACACACACACACACACACACACACACAATAGTAAGAAGGGAAAAGTAAAAGAGTGCGAGTCATCTTTCACAAAAGGAAGAACGTTTAACTGCGATATCACCATAATACTCCATTGACATGTCGGCACCGGCTCGGCTCCGCCCTCCGCCCTCCATGTCCTCCGCCCTCCATGTCCTCCTCTACTCTTCAAGACACGATTCATGTTTCCAGCTACCACCTCCGACATCCCAATTCCGATTCTTTTAACGTTATGTGGGCATATCTCCGCTCTTCCAGTTGATGTGCGTACGCATCTACGAATATCCGCAAGCACATGGATACCTCTTCTGTATGTATGTGGCTCCTGATCTAGAGGGGCGGATCAGGACAAGAAAAAAAAAATTGCGTGGGGCGAGAGGGAGGAAGGGGGGGGGGGGAAGCAACAGAGCCTTCTGTGCCTCGCCAAACCTCTTCCTACTGCCCCTCGATTCATTCATCCGGGGCTACCAGTCGCGCCGACGCTTCTCACCTCCTCAATTCGCAAAGCGGGAACATACAAAAAAACGTAGCGAGTGTTGTTGCCTCTTCTTGTTCGATGCGAGTACATATCGAAGCAGGACGATCACCGGAGCCATGGAAGCGTGCGAAGGAGACGCCGCACAGAAGAAGGAAGGACGGCTGTGTGAGATGTACACTCCAGCATACCCACGAAAGGCATATGTGGAGAGAAAGGAGGGGACAGCAACCACAGGGGGGGGGGGGAGGAGGGGGAGGGGAAGAGAAGAAAAAGACAGACAAACACACACGGAAGAAATTTCCGTGTGTTTTTTTCAACAACGATAAACACAAAACACGCATAAAAAGAATGAATCCGCACACATACACACACACAGCAAGATGCTGCATAGCGTAACAAAAAAAAACTAGAAAACAAATGGAGAGAAACTTCGACAGCTCACCGCAGTGAGAGTAAGGCCATAGCAGAGGAGACACACAGTGAGCGCCAGTCGAACGGGCAGCCTAGCCTGTCGCCAGTGTCTTCGCTGGTTCGCTCACACTCCTTAACCCATCTCTGGAGGCCCTGCTGGCTACTTGCGGCCCGGGTGTCGATCATAAAACTCGTCGCGAGTCTTGATATCGATCTTGTTCAGCATACTTTTGGGGAACGTGCGCAGTAGCTCCCAGCACAAATCTAGACTCTGGAAGATATCCCGCGTCTCGTAGAATCCCTGGCAGATGAACTTGTGCTCGAATTTGTCGAGAAACTCGAGGTACAATAGATCCTCGCTACTCAATGCCTCCTCGCCGACGACGGCCTTCATGGCCAAAATATCTCGGCTGATGGCATAGGCAGCATACATTTGGTTGCTCACACCGCTATGATCCTTTCGGGTCATGCCCTCACCAATGGCATTCTTCATCAAACGTGACAGTGAGGGTAGAATATTAATTGGCGGGTAGAGCTGGCGGTTGTGCAGTTGCCGATCGACATAAATTTGACCCTCTGTAATGTACCCCGTGAGATCTGGGATGGGGTGGGTGATATCATCGTTCGGCATAGAAAGAATGGGGATCTGCGTAATAGAACCGGCCCGGCCGAGCACACGACCAGCACGCTCGTAGATGCACGCTAAATCTGTGTACATGTAACCAGGGAAACCGCGACGACCAGGCACCTCCTCGCGGGCGGCTGAAACCTCACGTAGGGCATCGGCGTACGACGACATATCAGTAAGAATAACGAGCACGTGTTTGCCGCAGTCATAGGCGAGGTACTCGGCAGTGGTGAGGGCCAGACGTGGGGTAACGATACGCTCAATAGTTGGATCATTCGCGAGGTTCAGAAAGAGAACCGTCTTCTCCATTGATCCATTCTGCTCGAACTCGGTGCGGAAAAAGCGGGCCGTCTCCTGATTGACACCCATGGCGGCGAAGACGACACAGAAATCCTCTGTCTTGCCTTCGCGCTTGACCAGACCGGCCTGACGCACAATCTGCGCAGCAATCTCATTGTGTGGCAGACCCGCACCGGAGAAGAGCGGAATCTTTTGGCCACGAGAAATAGAGGTCATCACATCAATGGACGAGATGCCCGTCTGGATCATCTCCTCAGGGTAAACACGTGCCCGTGGGTTGATGGGAATACCTTCAATATTACGGAACTGCTCTGGCAAAACCGGTGGCCCGTTGTCGATCGGAATGCCAGATCCATTGAATATGCGGCCCAGCATGTCCTCGCTTACGCCGAGCTCCATCACCTTTCCGGTGAACTCACACTTGGAGCGCACAACATCAATGCCGGACGTGCCCTCAAAGACCTGCACAACAGCCTTGGTGCCATCTACCTCGAGAACCTGCCCGCGGCGCCTGGTACCGTCTGCCAGCTCGATCTTCACAATTTCGGCGAAAATCGGCTTTCGCACATCCTCTAGGATCACAAGAGGACCATTGACCGCACGGATCGTGGTGTACTCCAGATGCGGCTTCACAGAGTAGTCCCCACTGAGCTCCTTGATGTGTGTGTCGAGCAGCTCCTGCTTCGACAACACACGAACGTTCTCTTCCTCATGAACCATTTTGCTGCGTACGTGCTTCAGTTCGAGACGGGGGGGAGGGGGAGGGGGAGGGGGAGGGGGAGGGGGGGGAGACGATACGGAGCAAAAAGAGTTTTGTAATGAAACGAGGGCGGGGGGTGGGTTGGATGAGTGTTGATCAGGGGTCCGGAAGGGTGTGACTAGGGTATCTATGATGGCCGTCGTTACCACAGTGACACGCAAGGAGGCCGGTTGGATGGCGATGAGAAAGGGGGCACAGGTGAACAGAAAAGGAGGGAGGGAGGGAGAGAGAAGAGGAGGAGGAGGAGGAGGGGTCAAGGTTGCGTAACAAGAACATGTGACTGAAGAGAAGGGAGGAGGGAAAAAGAGGTCACCAAAAAAAAAAAACGGCACTCGCATCGCTTTCACACGCAACGAGGTTAGCAATAAAGTCCATCTTGTGCTCGGGGGTACGCTCTGTCAACCCGAGCCGTATCGCAATGGTATCAGTCAGCAAAATGACAAGCGAAACACCACCCCTACTGAACAATAGAAGTCGGCTCACTCGTATGTATTCACGTTTGCAGCCAATCGTGCATGACTCCTCCACCACGCTAAGTTTTTTTTTGTTTTCCGAGAGGAGCGGCGCTGGACGAGTGACCATGTGTGTTTGCTTCGGTTAGTGCTGCCCCTCTTTCCTTACCTCTCTTGGGATTTGCTGCTATTCTTCCCTCCCTCCCTCTTTTCACGATCAAGCGAGCTGCCCCCCATCCACACCATCGTGTTTACCGCCTTCAGATATTTACGGATGGGGACAACGAGGAAGAAACAAAGAGGGAAAGGGGGATGGGGGGGGAATATAAATGCAGACAGACAGACAGAAACAGCTCAAAGCTAAAAGAATCTTGACAAGAGAAACATCAGCTGGGAAGGGGGGGGGAGAGGACGTGTCGGCGAAGATGACCTGTTCTCCTCCTCATCAGCATGTGCAAGGTTGGGTGGTGATAAGTAGTGAAGAGAGTGATGAAGAAACTACAAAAAAAAGGGGGAGAAAGGGGTTGGAGAAAAAGCAACGCGGCAATAAATAATAAACTGATTCAGGCGCGTTGGATTAATATACATACCCCACCCTGTGTGTGTGTGTGTGTGTGTGTGTGTGTGCGTGTGTGTGTGCGTGTGTGTGTGCGTGTGTGTGTGTGGGATGCGTGTGATAGAGGGAATGACTAAATACTTACAACGCACAGGAGCAGCGTTTTTTTTTTTTTCATAGGGCACCCACACCAAAACACACGATGGTAGCCACAGTACCGTAGAGAACATGAGACGATACAACATAAAAGCATGAAACAAATGAGCACGTACGACGAAGAAACAAGAGAAAGGCACGCAGGCAAACGCAAAGGGAAAAAGTGATGTGTGGACGGAGGCAAGAGACACAGAAACAGATACAACCACAGTCACGCACACACATGCACGCGCTTGTTTTCCTTTATGTTTACGGGAAAGGATCGAATCCACACCTGTTCATTATCTGCAGAGGAAGAGGTGCAAATAACTCAATGACAAAGGCCGTGTATGTGTGCATGTACGTGTTGCGTAGAGAGAAAAGCAACCTTGATACCAAAAAGGGTACCACTCTCAATGATGCTGTTTATTCTTTTTTTTTTGTCATGATAGCTCTTTTTTTTTTTTTTGGAGTGGTTAGAATTTGCGTGGTGCTGCAAATCACGTACCTCTCCACATGACCTTAGCGAGAGGTGTGTTACGGTTCCTTTCTCCTCCCACTCACCCTCCCCAGACCACAACAACACTGATTGCATTGATATCACACTCTCCAATCTCCCCTACACACATGATATATCGCTTGCCCCGCGGCACACATACATAGATTTGTACACACGCGCTGGTCGCACATTGATTCAAAGTCTCGGTGCGAAAAATATGACCCCGCAGTGCATACAGTAATAAAAAAAAAAAACATCAATCAAAACGTGCACAAATAAGAACAAAGACACACACAAATACACACGCTAATATATATATATATATATATATATATATATATATACATATATATATCCACTAGATATAGAGAACGGGAGGAGGGAGGGAGGGAAAAGGGGAAGTGAGACAGCATACATGTCTCCAAGACAAGCGTCGTTGGAGGTCAGCCACAGTCGTCATGCGAACTGTCCCCCACCCCGCCCCCTCTCGCCCCCCTTCTTTTTCGACGACGAAATTACGAGCCAAGGAGAACCACAAATATGAAGCATCTAGAGGAGGAGACGTGGTGGGCGGAATGTGATTAAGGCAGAGGAACAGGCAGAGTGAGGGAAGATATGCTTGAACATCATTTACAAGCGAGACGCGCCCGAGGGGGAAAAGGGGGGAGGGAAGGGGGGCTCGTTACCGCGGGTCAATAACACGGACACCCACCCCCCCCCACACACCGCGCCTCACAGCATATTACACACAAAAAGTTATGTAGAGGTTTGTGCGCCGCGCACACACAGACACATCGCTCCCGGAACCCCTCGTACCCATCACCCTCCCCTTTGTATACCAGTGAAACAGAAACACATCCAGACCAGACCAGGCTTGGAGAGCGGGGAGGGGGAGGGAGAGGGAGAGGAGGGGGGAGGGGTAGAAATATAATATATAGGGAGAGAGTTCGTAATATGGTAATAACGAAGAAAAAAAAACAACCTAACAAAAAAAAAAATCGCGTGCATTACCCAACCATCCACGCACACACGCCCCACAGGAAGGAGTATCTGTTTCGAATGTATGTATGTATGCATGTATGTATGTGTGTGTGTGTGTGTGTCATGGGGGAGGGGGGGGGTCTTCGGGATTATGTATTGGGATTCATCAATCCATTTCTACCCCCCCCCATCCACGGCGGTTTACATACACACATACACACACACACACACACACACACACACACAGAGTGAAAGAGAGGCGGTCACCAGCGCGCATACGCAAAACGTAGAAGGACGAGAAACCAGAGTCCCTATATATATATATATATATATATAATACTAGCACATTGCAAACCTAATACACGGCAGAGGGGGGGGGTGAAGCGTATGCAAAACGCCTGAGCAAAGTCTAGTAGACCAAGTGAGAGGCGAACGCGGTCAGAGAAGACGTCAGTGGATGATGCCACAAAACAGAGAAATGTGAATAGAAAAAAAAAAGAGAAAGAAGAAGGGAGCCAAGAGGACATCGTACAACGTATCCCCAAAAACCCTTCCCCCCTCCCCAACACACCGCACCTCACCTCCCGATATATCTACTGCCCCCCCCTCTCTTTACATACGTGTATTCATCCACTTTCCGTGGCGCCTAGGAAAGATCCAACACCATACGCGCAGGATCCTCAATCAAATTTTTCACCTTGACTAGGAAGGTTACCGCGTCGCTGCCGTCGATTAGGCGGTGGTCATAGGTCAGAGCAACCGCCATAATATCCCGGATCTTGATCTCGTTGCCCACAACCCATGGCTTCTTCTTGATGGCATGCATGCCGAGGATGGCGCTATGCGGTGGGTTGATGATCGGCGTGCCCATCCAAGACCCGAAGACCCCGCCGTTGGATATGGTGAACGTCCCCCCCGTCATCTCAGACATCGTGAGTTTGTTGATCCGCGCACGGGCGGCGTAGTCGGCGATGGCACCTTCAATGTTCGCCAAGTTCATGTTTTGAACGTCACGAATCACTGGCACAACAAGTCCGCGCGGTGTCGCCACGGCTATTGCAATGTCTACGAAATCGTGATAGTCAATTGTGTCATTGCCGAAGGATGCGTTCACAATCGGCACGTCCTTGAGTGCGATCGCGCTGGCCTTCACGAAAGGCGACATCAGTCCCAACTTGACCTCGTGTCGTTTATGGAACTCGTCCTTGTACTTCTCCCGCAACTGGAACAGGGGCGTCATGTCGATCTCGTTAAACGTTGTCAGCATCGCAGCCGTGTTCTGACTTGCCTTGAGGCGGTCCGCGATGCGACGGCGCATAGAGGAAATACGAACACTCTTGGTACGCGGGTCAGCACCAGCAATCGCCTTCACCGCAGTCTTAGGAGCAGCAGCAGCAATGGGCGCCGCAGCAGCAGCAGGGGCTGCAGCCTTGGGTGCCTCTGCCTTGGGAACCTCCGTTTGGGATGCGGCCGGCTTCGCTGCCGCGGGACTCTGGGACGACGCCGATGGCGCCGGGCCCTCCTTCATCGTGGACAGCTCTGCACCCACCTCAACGTCCGCGCCATCTTCGAAGTTGATCTTGGTAATGACGCCGCTTTTCGGCGCGCGGACGTCAACGTTGAGCTTGTCGGACTCGATCTGGCAAATGATCTCATCCTCGGCGACGGCATCACCAACCTTCTTAGTCCAGTTAACCACTTTCCCGGTGCTGATGGACTCGGCGATCGTAGGCACATTGATGCTCAAGCAGAAGCGCAAGCCCGTGTTGTGAGCCGCGCTGCACACAGCGGGCATGACACGCGTCGACAGACGACGAAGCATTGCTGGATTAATACGAAAAAAAAAAGGGGAAAGTGAAAAAGCGTCGAATGAATGAAGAGGCGATGTCGCGTCCCTGAATTAGAAAGCTACCGGGGATCTCTGCGTGCGTGCGTTTGTGTGCGTGTTGGCGTTTTTTTGGACGTGGGCTGGAATTGTGCTCTCCGAAACCCGCAGGCATCCATACGCGGAAGAAAAGAACGAAAGAGTGAGGTGAGGTGAGGTGAAATACAGAACATAGAAGCGGACCTAATATAACATGATCGCGAATGACGAGAGGGAGGCTACCGTGAACCTGAACACACGCACAGCTAACAACTGCCGTGCAACTGGACAGCGCAACAAAAGGGGCGGCGGCGAACAGCCGAAACGACGAGTACTGCCCACATGGACCTACCCCCGCACACCAAGCGTCAAGCGGTGATTGGATTCACCTGCTGAAAGACAAGTGAAAAGAGCAGCATTGAAAAAAATTGAAGAAAGAAAGGGCAAAAAAAAAGAAACCCTGGCGATTGTGAGAAATGATCTGACCTGCATTCTTCACATTTCTATGCGCATGTGGGTAAAACAAGTCACTCTGTCTTTTTTCTGGACGACCCCGAACGCCTCGAAGGAGAGGCGCTCGGGTCTGCGCGCGGGCATCGCTGATACCGCAGTATCAGTTGCCGCACACGATACCAAGCTGGTGTCAAGACAAGCAGCCGAACCTCGCCGTCCCAGACAAGAATGACAGAAACGTACGTTGCACCGATCGCCATAACGACCACCATCGAGTTTGCACACAGCACACGACTGCACACAAAGAGGCCAAGAATCGATGCAAGTACGCGCTTGGAAAAGAGTGAAACAAAATCTTCGAGGCACACGATGGAGCATGCAGGAGCGAGGGAACGGGCTGCGGACACGCAAGACCTGTCGGCACTGGTTGGGAAGGAGGAACTCACCAGAAGGTGAACAGATACACCGCATCGCCAAAGGGTGTTCAAAATGTTCAGCAGAACCAGTACTTGTACACTATCACCATCAGCGTCCACCTCACCAAACGACAGCAACGTGAAGTAACAGGCCAGGATATACAGAGCCGTCTCCCCAACCATCCACCGCTGCAGTCGCTGCAGCACCTCCGGGGAGGCGGCCGCACGCAAAAATGCCTCCAAAAGCCCATTCCATGCCATGAATGGCAAATTATACAAATAAAGTTGGAGCGCTATCGATACCTGCGGCGTCGCCCACCGTGAGGTGTACACCTTCGCCAGGAACATCTGCGTTAAGAGGGGGCCGAGCAAAGTGAAAGAGAAGCCTACATAGAAGGCCAGGCGCAACATCAACTTCAGCAGGTGCACCGCAGCGTGTCGCTGCCCCAACGAAATCTCACGACTCCAGTGAACGAAGCACGCGTTCTCCCACACACGAAAAAGTAAGCGGGCCACGAGAGACCCGAGGTTTGAGATGAGGTGGTAGTAGCCTCGAGCTGTTTCGGAGCCGATCGACGTCAACGCAAGGCTCTCACCCTCGGAGAGCACCAGCCGCAACAAACTCTCACGCAGGAACGTCATCAAGAGTGTGGAGTAGCGCCGACAAGCGGCGGCGCTATCCGTAATGGAATAGAGGCAGAAAGGAAAAGAAAAGACTTCCCATGATGTCGTCATCGCACCAGCAGCGGGCCCATCGGGGGCCGCATCTTGCTTCAACTGACCCACGCCCTTGGCGTGTTCCAGGAGTGCAGCAGCTCGCACCCGCACCATAACCGAGCTCGACCCAAGCCAGCATGCCACCGGGAGTCCAGACATGACCAGTGTGTAATAAACAACATGTGTTATCGCGTATGCGAGCTGGCCGAATGCTAAAGCCATCCGCGCCTCCCACAATGTGCGCAGCCCGTTATCCACCTCGCCATCGGGCATGGGAGCGCCGCCGCCGTGGCTCTGACAGACATACACGATACCGATGATGGTGCACAATCGCATTACTAGTGTCAAGCACTCTGCCATCACGACAACACGAAAAAGATTCAACGACTGGACGAGCACGACGCACGGTTCCACGGCCGCCATAAGGATCGTGCACAACATCACCGTAATCTCTGGAATGTATGGCAGCAGAAAATAAGGGAACCCCGTCCATGGGCTTGCGCCGTCGAGGTCCACAGCGCTCTCCGCCTTGTGGAAGACCCCTTGGCTAGCCCGAGCGTGTCGCATCATAGACGGAAAGAAGGACGCCGTGCCAAAGCACAAACCAAGAACCTCCAAAGAGAAGGCTACGATGGCGGCAAGGGGTACTGAACACAAAGCGATGTTCACCACTGCACGGATGTTGTCTACCCTCAATTTTCTTGCCGGACTGCGCACAGGGGCAGAATGTGTGTCCTCTCCCCCAGTGGGTATCGCATTCTTAGCGGCAACGGCATTGCAATCCTGCTCAGCGCCACCCTCTGTCCCCCCACTCGGCTCGACTATCGGCAGACGAGATGCCACATTTCGGGTGGCCTCCCGCGCGATGAAGAGCACCGCGTCATTGTAGACGTTGAAGGTGAAGTAAATGCCATTCTGGTACGGCAACAAAAGCCGCGTGAGGAGCGTACTGAGGGAGAAGGTAAGCAACTTCAGTCCGACACTGAGGAAGAGTGCAAAAAGAAGCTGGCCTTTGAAGGAGCCGCGTGTGGGGGAAGCAGCCATGACGATGGTGTCCTCGAATAGCTAACTAGCTAACAAGAACACCAAACTGCTGTTGACCGACGCACGGGCCAGCTGAGCGTTTCTGGAAGTATGTGTGTCTGTGTCTGTGAGAGTGTGCGTAGCTGATTAGCCCAGAAATACACATCAAAGCGAGCCTCGAAGTACTCGACTAGTGTTGTGCACCGTCCCCCTCTCACCATCTACTATTTCTCGTTTTTTTTTCAAAAAAGAGCAAAGGAGGAAGGAAAAAGAGGGGGAAAATATCGCAGTCCAGACATATATATGACATGAATCAGAGAAGATTTTTTTTTTACAGATGCGAGCATGAAGGGCACGATCAACTACGCCCTCATGTTTCGAAGAAGCAGAAGGAAGAGAAGAGCGACAATCACAGCGTGCCATGGGGGGGAAAAAAATGATGTGACGCCTGATCAAACTGTCAACACGAATCTTCCGTCTCTATCAGCAACGCTTAGTCCTATCGAGAAGGAACGCTAGGGACAGGAGGGCAGCCACGGAAAATCCTCGACACACACACACACACACACACACACTTACTCCGCCATCACAACTTGCCCTCCTCCTCATCCCCATATTTGTTCAATGCACACACGCATCACTTTGACCAGATGCTTTCGTTGTGTACAGATACTTCTCCATACTTTTATTGTCAGAAACACACCTACACCTTCGTGCACATCGTGGAAAGGAAGGCCAAGAGCAGACACCAATTCCCATCACAATCCTCTCCATCACGACCGTCTTTCTGAAGATACAGGCAAATACCCCCTTGGATATTGCTGCTGTCCCGCTTCGCTTATATATATATATATATATATATATATATATATATATAGTGTCGTTCGTTCGTAGTTACGTTACGTACGTAGTTGTTGTTGTTGTTAGTAAGTAAGTTAGTACGTTAACGTACGTACTACCTCC
>CM007348.1:805836-819959 GCA_000333855.2 Endotrypanum monterogeii | reverse complement strand
TACCCTCCTACTACTACACCGTTACCGTTCCTTACGTAAGTAGTAACAACGACGAACCTAACCGTACCGTACGTAGTTACGTCGTCGTCGTCCGTCCTCGTACTATATATATATATATATATATATATATATATATATATATGGCGTCTTTCGTGAAAGGTTTTCACAGTGTTGTGTTTGTCTGTAAAATATAGGTTACAAGCACTCCTCACGCCTCCCTGTTTACTCGTTCTTATGTGAAATATGTATATATATATATATATATATGTATATGTATGTATGTATATATATGTATATATATGGGCCCATGTGTGTGTGTGTGTGGTGCGGATGTGCAACATCATCTTGAGGAGGGGAAGATGAACGCAGTTAATGAAAAGAGCGAAAAGAAGCGGAACAATGGCGCAGATCTACGCACCTGTAGCGCCATCTACATCCTTCTCCACGGCAGCATCGACCTCAAGGGCTTCCTTGGCCTCTGAAGGCGGTACCGGCTGTATCAGGCGCCGTCGTGCAAAGGTCAAGTAGGCACTGTGGCCCTTGGACACGAGGCTCGCGCGGAACTTGATAGAGTCTTTGTCGCGTGCGTCACGGGCACGCTTACAGACGGGATCAAAAAACTTTGTCAGTGCCTCTACGGTGCGGATATCGACGAAGTGATGCGGGGCCGCCCGCAAAGCCTCGACTGTTCGCTGCGTCTGCTCCATACAAGGCGAAAAGGTGCACAACATGCCACCCTCCTTGAGCACGTGGCAAACATTATCAACGGCCGCCCACGGCGCGGGAACGTCAAGGAAAATAGCGTCTACAGAGACGGCTGGAACGCCAAATCCGGGGCGCGGGGCCTCCATCGCCTCAACATCTGCATCAACTCCGTCGATGACGTCCGCTGGACCCGTGTTAGTCGTACACACGTCCCGCCACTGACTGCACACCAGATGTGGACTGAGGCCGTTGCGGCGAAACTCGGCACGCGCCTCCAGGCAGCGCTGCTTGTGGAAGTCGCACGTGTACACGCAGCCGCTAGGGGCTACCGTCTTGGCCAAGGAGTGCGTCAAGCTGCCGCTACCTGTCCCTGCCTCCACAACCTTCTTACCAGGTCCAAGACGCAGGTTCAAGAGAATGACAGCAATGTCGGTTGCATAAATGATCTGCGTGCGGTGAGGCACCGCTTGTGTCCACATGTCTGCGCTGCTCTGCAACACGAGCACCGACGGCTCTCGAGGGTCATTCTTTAGATTGCTGCGTCCTTTAAAGTACGTGCCAAGAGGGCGACCAATGATGTCGTTATGGTCAAATTTCCCAACTTTGCAGTGCAGCACAGCGCCACGCTGCAGCACGAGAGGAGTGACGTTCTGGTAACCCTGTACGACGAGCACAACATCGCCATCCTGGGCAATCGTGCCGCGAGACGAAAGCATCTTGGAGATAGACCTGAGTGAATATGTACGTTTGAGATGGAGGGTAACGGCGTGAGGGTGTGTGCCCGAAAAAAAAAAAATGAGACCTCGGTATTTGACTTGCTTCCCTCCTCCGCAGTTCCTCTTTTTTTTAGTGTATTTTTTCTCAGCTCTCTGACGTAAAGTGCAGGGGCGAGCCAAAACACCTTACTGATTATTTTTTGGGGGGAAAGAAAAGATGAACGGTGAGCCGCTGCTACGAAGTGTGTGACGCGAGTGGTTGAGCTGCGGAAGGAGTGTATCACACGTTAGCTCCGTCACCGATGTCCTCGACCTGAAGTATTGATAGAAAATGAGCCCCGTTCCTCCTCCTTTTCCCCCTAGAGAACAGCACCGGCTGCGGTGATACAGCGATGGTGTGGGCACAGACACGCGATAAATAAAAAGCACAAGCGTAAGGAAGAAAAGAAAAGAGAGAAAAAGAGAGGAGAATATCAACCGGTAAAAACCCAATACGGCAAAGGAATGTGTAGCAGGGGGGGGGAAGGAACGACAGCCGTACACAGACATGACACATACACACACGTATGTATGTATGTATGTATAAGACCAGGTCATATATAACTCAGAACAGAACATGGTGTCCCAGTGGCTCAGAGACAACAGAAGGCGGGCTGAGACGAATGATCATCTGCAACAGCTGTGGACACGGCACTGCCATCCGAGATGCTTAGCAGGGGTCACATCAAGTAGCACAAAAAGAAAAGGAGGAGGACGCTTTGGCGGTACCAGCAATCATCGCTCGAGCTCCCCACCCCCCCCACCCCCACCCATCCAGAGATGGACGGGGCGTGTATACAGAAGGATCGGCAGCATTCAAAGTAATACGATGCTCGTTGGGGTGAGTGAAGGGAGATCTGTCCATTTCATATGAACTGGTGTTCTTGTGCAAAGGGGGGAAAGACCCATAGACATCCGTAGGCATCTGAGATGATGCAGCAGGTCCAGTGAAGCCCATGACAATCGAATCATGAATGTGCATGGTTGTTTCCATTGCGGTGTACAGAGAGAAGTGATACAAGTGCAGCAGACATACATGACTACATGCACAGACACACATGCAAGCATCTATATATGTACGCAAGAAAAATAAGATATGATCGCGTGAATATATAGAGTCAGCGGGATTATATAAAATAATACAATGGAACAGCGCGCACGCACACACAGAGAAAGAGCGAGAAATACAGAAAGAGAAGCAAAGAAAAACCTTTACACGGTTGTGATGTGAATATACTGCTATTGCCGAATGTGTGTATGCGTGTGTGTGGGTGGGGGGGGGGGGGCGGAAGACCGTGTGAATGCCCGATTGGAGAGCCACAGAGGGGTAACAATGGAGAATGTGATCGCCTTGTTGCTCATCTCAGGTGAACGGATGCAAGCTGGACAGCGTAGGCAGACGAAGGACGACCCCCAGTCGACCCTGTCCACCTCTCTTGGTGTCTTTGTATGACTGGCTCGTAAAGACACACATCATCTGCTGTAGCGATGGTGGTGTGGTGACAGAAGCATCTCCCACTTCCCTGATAAGTTGGTGGAGAGTACGCCGCTGCGATCCCTCTCCTTGGTGTAACGGGCGACGTGTGTCTTCTTGCTTTGTTGACGAGAGAAGACTCGCGCATTGTCCATATGTGAGGAGCTTTTTGCCCGAGGCGGCACCGTGGCCGGTGCAACAGAGGTGACGGCATTCTCATAGGGCGAAAAACGAGACGGATGACTGCTCGTCGCACCTGCTTCCCCTCTCTGCAGTGGACCGCGGGTGTGGTGGGTGGTGCTACACGCACTGAGCGCACGCCCGTGTCGCGAGGACGTCACTTCGGCATGCTGACGGACACGCATGACAGATTGGCTGCGGCGGTGATCCTGGCGCCGCGGTTGCTGTTGCTGCTGCAGAGCCTCTCTTGTCACGGCATCAAGCCGCTCACTAAGGCGAGACAAGACAAGTCTGAGCTCCTCCTCACGCCTGCGGTTTGCTAAACTATCGGCACCCAGTGTGCTGGGTCCGTTAGCCTCATACCTGCCATCGGACTGCGAAGCTCCCCCAGCGGGGGTGAGGTTAAAGTCATGGTGACGCTGCGGCTGCTGAGCTTCTGCCCCAAGCCGCCGGCGCAGCTGCCACGCCTCACGAGCAGCGTGTAGCGAAGCTTGACGTTGCTGGAGAGAGCGCTGTCGTTGTTCATATGACAAAATAGCGTTACTGGTGCTCAGAAAACCACTCGTCATCGAGGGCCCGCGAGCCGCCATCGCAGGTTGGGGTGGTGGTACGCCGGCGTGGGCAGCGAATTGCCCAGGGAAGTCCTCGAAAGAAGCAGGAATCATCGGCGTACCCTGCAGTGATGTGCAAGCAGGAGTCGGTGCGATGGGGCTCGGCTGCTGGTTAAGTGCATAAGGCGTTGACGACCTGCACATCGCTGCACCCCCTGACCCGGGGACTTCGACCAGCACCTGCTGGCGCGGAGTACCATAGCTGTTCGACGCGCTCGATAGTCGTGGTTGTGACTGCTGGAGTGCATGTGTTTTGTCTCGCCATGTCTGCAGCTCCGCCTCTAGTGCACTTTTGTGTGCGTGGTAACCCTGCTCGATGACCTGCATCGATGTCTCATGCGTGGCTCGCAGAAGACCGCCGGCCGCCGATGCATTCGCTAGGCTGGGTGCAGAAGACAGAGGCACAGGAGCAGAAGTGGATGAGGGAGAAGGCTTTTCGACCTCGGCGGCCGCGCTGGCAGCCGCGAGATCAGCGACCCCCCTCTGCAGCACCTGCACATGCTCCTCCACACGCCGCCACTCTGTCTGCAACGCTGAGCGCTTTGTCTCCAACGCCGATAGCTTCTCCGCTTGGCTACGCTTCCTGGACAGCCACTCTGCCTGCCGATCAGCGCTCTGTTCCATCACATGTGCGCAGAGAGCTGCTGTGTTTGCTCTACCCTGTACCTCCGGAGATGAGGACCCTGCGATACCCCAGCTTTTTCCACCCAGCTCTCTTGTTGCACCTACCGACGCCTTGATCTGTTCTTCCTCAGCTGCCTTGTAGGCCAGCACCTCCTCCTCCACCTCGGCCTTGATGACGCCTCGCTCCTCGTCGTACCGCGCCGCCAGACGCGTCATCGTCGTCTTATGATCGGCGGCCAACTTCGCCCTCTCTGTCGCGATGGCAGCGTGGAGGCGATCTTGGATCAAAGCCTCTCGCGCTTCTTCCTGCTCTCGTGCATGGCGAGCGGCCGCCTCTGCCTTTCGCCGCTCGTAAGCATCCATCGCCAGCTGATGATCTGCGAGCGCCTTATCACGCTTCGCAGTGGCCTCAGTGCGCATGCGATCATAACGCGCGGTGGCCTCCTGAATGTACACATTCATCTCTGTGTCTACTGCCTTCGCGACCAGTGCGCTCTGCAGCGTTGGTGTCGCCGCCCTCGCGGCATCGACGACTTCGCATGCGTACTGATGCTTTAAGTCCTCCTCTATTTTGGTGTACAGTGTCCTCTTCGCTTCAAGCTCCGCAGCGTGAGCAGCCTTCAGCCCCTCTACCGTGATCTGCCCACTACAGCTGCGGCCCTTGGGTGTTGTGGCACCGCCGTCGCTGGTGTCAGACACGTCAATCTTTGAGGAGGAGTTGGAGAGGGGTGGCGTCTCGACAGCCGCCAGAGCTGCCTCACGGTCGGCGCGCAGCTTCGACAAGCGTTCTTGGCGCTCTCTGCCCCATGCAAGACGAACCCGGTTCAGCTCCTCCGTAAAGGCGACGCTGAGGGCTGCGGAAGCGGTCTGCGCACCGCCCTGGGGAAGGGTGACACCCAGTCGGTCGGTTGTGCACGAAGTACCTCGGTTGAGCGGATCCGTCGCCTTGGCACCGATCGAAGCAAGCCGCCCCGCTTCTTGTGCAGCTTCAAGCTGCTTCGTCAGCCCTACCAAAGCCGCCTCGCCGCCAGCCCGCACCTCCGATAGCTCCAGTGTGGTAGCAGCCTCGATATCCCCAAGCCGGGCCGCCTTCGCAGCGGCCACCTTTGCTAATCGCTCGCTAAGAGATTCACGGCATCGCAGCGGCGAGGAGACGGTGGCTGGGGAGGAGGCGGTCGTCACACTACTGCTCGGACGCGTCAATTCTCCTGCTAGCTTTTCTTCCAACTCCCTGAGACGTCCTTCCAGCTGCTTTCTCTGGGCCTCGGTTTGCAGCGCTACTGTACGCTCCTCCATGTCGAGTTTACGCTGCCACGTCTGCCGCGCTGTAGTGATCCTACGTTGCTCCTCGTCGCGAATCCTCTGCATAGCGGCGGCGTGGGCAGAGACTGCAGAGGCCAAAACAGCACGATGCTGCTTCTCAGCCTCGGCCTCTGCCTCCGCACGCTGCTTCGCTAGTGCTATCTTTAGCTCAGCCTCGATGGCGGTTCGCTGAGTGTTGCCGGAGGTGGCGCGGGCAGCCTCTGCCTCTAACTTCTGTAGCCTCTTAGCGTTCGCCTCCACCTCACGCTCGAGGGACCGCAGCTCGTCACCGTACCTCTCCTCACATGAGTTACGGGTCTGTTGCAAGCGGCGCTCCCGCTCCTCCTCCTCCTTCTGCAGTGACGCTGTGCGGCGCGCGGCGTCTGCGTTACGTATATTGGCAACATCGTTGTCAAAGTTTTTCTGTAGAGCGGACATGGTGGCTCGATGTGTGTCCTCGATCTTGGACCGCTCTGCCTCTAGGGCCAGCTGCATCTCCCGATGCACGCGCTCCTCCAAGGCACGTTCGGCTTCTGAAAGAATTCTGTTGGAGCCGGGGGACGACCCGTCTTGCACACCGACTTTTTTGATCCCTAAAATGGAGGTGGTCAACACAGACTTGTTGTCGGTAGCACCTGAGCTTTGCAAAGCTGTCTTTGTGTGTGTTGCCGTTTCTGTTCCCCGCTGTTGGTTTTGCTTATGTTGCTGAGGGGCGGAGTGCATGAATTGTTTGACCTCGTTGTGGGCATTGCTAGTGCTGAGGCCTTTTGCACTGCCGCCGGTATGCGCCGTTATCGTTGTTGATGCGACAGGGCTTAGCCCTGGTACAACGGAGCCCCCTCGATCTCGCCGCAGAACACCTGTTTCAGTCATCATCACATGCGTCTGCAACATCGCTGGGGGTGTGCTAGTCTGTACACCGCTGGTAAGACCTCTAGTGGTCGAGGTGCTGACAGTACCAGTGCCCTCTGACGCGAGTTTCTGAACGCGAGTCTTCTCCTCCTGGAAACGCCGACGAAATATTTGATCCATTGGGTGGTCCCAGCTGCTCTCGCCTGTCTTGAAGTTAAAGTAATAAACCTCGCCATCGCCCGTGCTGCACGGCTTCCACTCCTTCGGAAGGGGCGTCTTCAGGGCATCTCGCGCGAGCCACAGAAATTCGGAGTCCTGCGGCAACTTCATTCCGATCCAATCCGCAAACTCGAGCAACTCCTCTTCGGTCGGCTCGTAGTCTGCATCAACATGGTCATCCAGGACCTGTGACACGGTGCCGTCTTCAGCGACATACGTCTCCCCCGCCTTGGGCACGACGACATCGGTCTCGTGCTTTACGGTTCTCACAGTGGACATGAAATGTCTACAACAGAGGCAAGTCCTCCCGCGAAGATGTTACTTACGCTCCCAGTAGAGGGGGCGGGGGGGGAGGTGGAAATGGAAAGGAAGAGGGGAAAAATAAGGTCAAGCAGACGGACAGCAGCACTGCTGATAGCCTCCCCCCCCCAAAAAAAGGGGGAGGGGGGGGAGGCGACAACGTGAGTGTAGCGGATTCTGACGAGCAGAGAGAAGTATAGCGACTGGGTCGATCCGCAGAGTGCAAATGATACAGTCTGGAGGAGGAGGGAAGGACGGAGGGAGGGAGAGGGATTCCCAGCCCAGACCAAAGCAACCAAGCGGAAGCAAATAGGCGACGGTGAAAGCATACAAATATATATATATATATATATATATATGAACCTATGTGTAAGTATGTACGTGTGTATCAGAAAAAAAAACGTTTCCGCTGAAAGCAGCATTTTCCCCCGAGGATCGTTGCACACCCACGCGACCCCCTACAGCGCCGCAGGAGAGTGGCACCCCATACCACACATCACCCCGCCCCCGCTCCTCCATGGACCTCGTCACACGGCCTCTCCCCCCCCCACTCACACACACACACACCGTGTGCAGTGCGCCAACAGGAGCGATACTCTCTCTTAACAGCGCTGTTCACACGAACATCTCCCGACGACCCAAGACGCACCCGCTCCCTCCCAGTAACCTCTGTCACGCCACTCGACGCGCAGTGGAGCCTGGAGGAAGAAGGGAGGGACAGAAGCAGTACCAGGAACAACCCTGACTGCTCAGAGGAAACACCTGTATAAATGTATGCATGCAGCTGGCTGTGCTTTGCATGAAAATGGCTAGAGCAAGCAAAGGATACATTCACGCGCACACATGCACACACAACACCTCAGTCGTCGAGCTTTGTGTAAGGGGAGGATTGAGGATAAGGTGGATAGATGTACCTTGCGGTCAAACTCGGGTAATGGGTTAGCCGCATCACACACGCGCATACCACAAGAAGAGCACAAGACTAAAAAGTCTGTCTTCGGTGTGTCAGAGAGAGGGAGGGAGGAGGGGAGGAGGAGGGGGAGGAGGGGGAGGGGACCCTGGTCGACGGTGTTCAAGACTGCCTTACCAACACACGTACTGACACAGATGAAAGTCCGTGTGTAGACTGTCTGCAGAGTACCAGCAACAAGGGATGTTTCCCCCTCCTATCCTTGTTCGAGGGCTTGCAGATGCGCACACATAGTGCGACCGCACATCACTGTACCTCGTCGGGGTTGAAGTTGGGGTCCAAGTACATGCGTGGAGGGTCTCCCTCGTGCATGTCCACCTCCAAAAGCTTCCCCTCCTTAACGAGCTTTGAGAGAACCAAGTTTACGTAGCGCAGCTCCGCCTCCAGCAAGGGCCTGTTCAGCGACTTCACTTGCTCTAGATACCAAGTGACCAGTTCTTGCCGCGTCGGCGCAGTGTCATCTCCGAGTGATTTAAGGTGCGTCACTAGCCGGTTCACAATTGTGAAGTAGTGATCTGCCTTTATGCTCACCTTTCGCCGCGGGGCGACAGCTGCAGCCGAGGAGACTGAAGTCGGCTCCTCAGCGAAGCCTTCACGCCCGGGTGCACCCGTGTCGCCGATGGCGGCACGGCCCTTGTCCAGAGAATGTTCTGCTGCCGACGGGGTGGACAAGCTGCAACTTGCCGCAGCTGGTTCCTCCTTTACGACGGCGCCATGCCCGTCACGAAGAACGTCGTCGGTGGTGGCACCGCCAACGAGTTCCACCTCGGTCATGTCAAGCGTGGAAAGGGACTGCCGCATCAACTCCAGCGCCACCTCCACGTGAGTAGGGCGAACATCATCGCTCATGTAAATCTTTGCAGTGGCCTCGGACAACCGAATAATACTCTCCAACAGACGTGTTGTCACGCGGTACACCTTGCTGCGATTAGAAAGCGAGTCCTGCAGTCTCATATCACGGTAAGCGGCAACAATGAGTTGCGACGCCTCGGGTGTGAGGCGCGGCGTCAGTGAGCGGGCGTAACGTAGGTACAGTTGGAAGTCCTCTGTCGTGAAGGGTGACCGCACTGCTGCACCACCGAAGCGATGTAACCGCAACAGCTGATTTGCGATAGCAAAGTCAGCATTGTCGCCGGAGTCGTCGACGATAACAAACATAAGATCGAAACGTGACATGATCGGCGCGGTCATGGCGATGTTTTTTTGTAAAGGAAGACGACGGTCATATTTGCCCCCGATCGGGTTCAACGCTGCCAGCAGCGACGTCTTAGCGTTCAGCGTCGCTTTGATGCCCGCCTTGGCAATGGAGATGGTCTGCTGCTCCATGGCCTCGTGGATCGCAACCTGATCCTTCATCTCCATTTTGTCGAACTCGTCGATGCAGCAGATGCCGCGGTCGCTGAGCATGAGAGCGCCGGCCTCAATCGTGCGCTCCCCTGTGTCAGCATCCCGCGTCACTGTTGCTGTTAAACCACTGGCCGTTGACGCCTTGCCGCTTGTGTACACCCCACGTGGCATGTTAGCTGAGACCCACTTGAGAAACTGAGACTTCGCCGTGGAGGGGTCGCCAACTATGCAAACGTTTATGTCTCCTCGCAAGGTAATGCGCTCGACTGTCATCTTCGAGACGCCACCGACCATTTGCAGGAGAAGTCCCAACTTCACAACGTCGTGTTTGAACACGTTCGGTGCGATGCAAGATGTGAGTGCCTTCAGCAAGCCGTCGTGACGACGCATTTGCTGCACTCGCTGCCGCTCCGCAGGGGTCAGAAGGACTTCCTCCCGCTCCGCGGCCCCATCCGTTGCCTCTTTCACCGCCTGCGTCATCTTGCGGTCGTCGCCGTTGCCGTCCGTAATGGTGGTGGCGAGGAAGCACATGCGGTAGTTTAAGTCTCGCACGCCCAACGCGCGCAGCCCTGTAGCACCCTCCATGTCCGTCTGCGCATCTTGCTGCGCCCGCTGTCCCCCTGTCAACTGTCGCTGGACCTCACGTCGGTTGGCCAGATTAAAAAGTTTTGCTACCTCTGGCACGACGATAGCACACCCGACAGCAATAATGCGATCGCCTGGTTTTGCCACCTCCACCGCATCCGCGCGGACGATCACCTCCATTGTGCGTGGCATGCACCCGGCAGGGATGTTGTTGGCGTCCTCCTGCATGCGAAGCTTTTGCCAGTCCCCAAAACGCGTGTGTGGGTGATTTGGGATCAAATGATATTTGTTCTTGTTCTCACATTGTGCGTTACGGCAGGTAGGCGGCTCCGTGTAGTGAAATTGCTGCTCAACCGGCAGACTCTCGGTGCCGCAGTCGCTGCAGCGAAACACACCAACAAGCAACTCCGGCCGTACCTGCGACGTGCGCGTCACAACGCCCTTGATAGCACAAAGCTGGCCTACCAACGACGCCCTCAGCGATCGAATCGTCAAGCATCGCGGTATATTTGAGAAGACTAAACTAGGGTAGCACTTGCCGCGGTTCGCATACTCCGTGCCGTAGTACTGCAGGAGGACCTGATGAAGTGCCTCGTTGACGAACGGAGAAAAGCGCTGGAAATCCGACTCGAGCACTGCCGCGGCGTCCTCGTCGAAGCGAAGGAAATCTGCCCAACGAACAACACAAGTTGCCCAGCTAGTCGAGGTGCTGATGCGTTCCATCTGCTCCACAATGTAACCAAAAGATGAGTGCGTGCCAGAAGAGGCATCGTCATCAGAGGTTGTTGCCACGTCACGGTCGGAATTTGAGCGGAGTAAGGGATCGATAAGACGGCTCAGGAAAAGCTGCACTGCCTCACGGACATGAATACCATCAGTATCCACCGCAAGCACTGGAGGCGCCTCCACCGTAGGCTGAGGCAGCGCTGGGTCATCGCGAATGTCGGGCGGATTCATATTGATTTTTTTTCTGAGCACTTACCCTCCCCCCTCCCCCCCTGCTGTCTTGCCCCCCTTTGTTCCCTCTCAACTGGAAAATAATGTGAAATTCCCAGCCTCCGACTTGTGTGGAGGATTTGGGAGGTGACTAGTACTGGTACTGGGGGAATATCTTATATATATATATATATATATCTGTGCGCGTGTACTCCCGCCACCCCTCCGTGGGAGTATGCGCCGCTCTATGCTGCCAAGTGGCACTCTATGAGTTGTATACTTTCAAAAAAAAAAAAACTGTAAGTCAGCGTGCGTATATAAATGTGGGGTGGAGAGAGAAGTAGACGGAAATAATGCCGGGAAAAAAAAAACGAGGAAAGAAAAAATATAATACAAGAAAACGCTTTAAAAGCACAGGTCGAGAAGCATTGACAGCGGTGTGAAACAAGAGGGGAAGGGACTTGCGCAGATACGTTTGACTCGCCAGACCCGAAGTCAAGCCCAACACACACATACAAGAAATCTTTTTGAGTGTGTGTGTTTTTCGAGAAAAGGAGCGAAAGAAAGGGGCTTTCCATGAGAGACGTGTACATATCCCATACACCAACCCGTGTAGGAGTGTCAACGTAGCGGCAGCTGTATTGCCACACCGGAAGCTATGCTACCGCACTCACTAACGTTCATGGCAACGTATATACCTATATGTATTTATACTTTTTGTTTGTGCTTACGCGAATTTTTCTTTAACGTGCATTCCTCAAAAAGAAAAAAAAATAGCTCTAGTTGAGCTGTCGACATTTTGACACTAGCTTTAGGTTACACAACATAGACAAACAAAAAACACAGAACATAGAAAAAAAAGAGAAGCGAGCGGAGTATGAGGCGGCGCGGGGGGAGTGCCTCCCAAATATATATATATATATATATATATATATATATGATTTCTGGAAATGTAAAATTAATACAAAGCATACAGAATTTTCTTTTAAAGGTAACCCTCAAAATATACCCCAGCCAAAAAATAATATCAGCTGACGTGCGCGTGTGTGTGTGTGTGTGTGTGGTTGAGGGAGGGAGATTGCGTGCACCGAAAAAGAGAGGGGAGAGGTGCTTTGCATGAGAAGGGGAAATACAAGCACAGGAGGTAAGGGAGTGAGCCCCCCTTGCTGCCTTCTTTTCCCCCGAGGATCGTTGCACACCCACGCGACCCCCTACAGCGCCGCAGGAGAGTGGCACCCCATACCACACATCACCCCGCCCCCGCTCCTCCATGGACCTCGTCACACGGCCTCTCCCCCCCCCCACTCACACACACACACCGTGTGCAGTGCGCCAACAGGAGCGATACTCTCTCTTAACAGCGCTGTTCACACGAACATCTCCCGACGACCCAAGACGCACCCGCTCCCTCCCAGTAACCTCTGTCACGCCACTCGACGCGCAGTGGAGCCTGGAGGAAGAAGGGAGGGACAGAAGTCCAGCGCCCAGCAGACAACCAAGATTGGCTCCAATACGAGTCAGAGGCTGCTGACGCCTCGCCCATTATTTGGATGGCTTTGACGTGCTCGTTACCGGTGGTTCGTCAGGACCCACTACCACTCAATGCAACAGAACAGACACCACCAGCGATGGATCCCTCCCGCACCCCGTTTTGTGGAGCATTGGACCGTTGTCGCTAGCAAACGTGGGTTGGCATGTGCGGGGGGGGGGTAGCTAACAGCAGCCTCTCCCTCTCCCCCCCCCCTCCCACGGATACCACCACTACCACCCGCGCTCTGTGGCGTGCGGCCCCATCCGCACGAGATATTGGGGAGTACAATCTAAATGGGAAAAAAAATACAAAAAAAAAAGGGTAAGTCCATAAAAAGGGGCTACAGAGGGCAAGAAAGGATAATGAGACGACTAGCCCCCTCCCCCCCCCTTTTTTTTGGGGGGGGAGGCGGGGGACCACTGTTTCCTGGATAAATGCAGAAAACACCAAAAAGGAAAGAAAAATAAATAAACAAAGCGCACTTACACACACACACACACAATCCGCATCGAAAGCGCGCAGCAGCGTGCTACCTTCGCGTATGGCGATCGCCACAGCGAGGAGAAAATATAGGGTAGGTGAGGCGCAGAGTAAGAAGCTGGCGAGTGACTCAGTGTTGCAGCAGAAGGTACGATCACCAGCCAGCCCATAACTTCTTCCTACCAAAGCACATGGATACAACGTTCATGCGCACCTGTATGCTGTTCACTGTGACAGAAGAAGGAAGAGGGAAAACAAATGTGTGCTCGGGTGCACGCCTCTTCTCCTCACCACCCAACTTGCACATATACAGTCCATTGTTTTTTTTTCTTCTTACCGTCCCTTTTCTCGCGCCAGGGAGATATGTCTTAACTTTTTAGTCCGCATGTTATCCTCATCCACTGCTGGTGCTGCCGATGCGGTTAGACTCCATCTCCTTTGGAAATGGGGGGAAGAGGGGGTGATAATGGAACAATAAAATAAAAAAATAAATGAATCCTGAGAGGATGAACTAGGTTTACAGTAAGAAAAAAAAACGAAGATGGGGAAAAAAGAAAAGGTAGCCATAACGAGCACCGACACAAACTTGGTCGAAACATCTAGAGAAATCACTGGGGAAAACGTACATGAGAAATCGATAACGATGATAAGGAAACGGTTGGCGCATTCGTGGAAAAAAGAAAGAGTAAGAGATGGAAATAAGAGCGCATCCCGTTACCGTTCCTCGACACACACACACACACACACACACGCCGTCGATCGTTGTCGCGGCAAGAAAATGGAGTGAGAGCGAGTAACTCTTTTTGGAACAAAGGTGTGGCGAACTTCAAAAAAAAAGGAAAAAAACACTCGCACACGCGCACATCACTATATTTGGAGAGGCCTACTTGCAGGCACGCATACATTCGACAAGCAAACATAACACTAATAGTAGCATACACTTTTTCTTTTTTTCAAGGTGCCGCCGCATTTCAAACGTGAACGACAACATCGACACGATAAGCACACTGACAACACAAAATAGAATTTTCTGTACAACGAGAGAAGCCAACTGGCTGCCGCCGACTACTTCCTCCTCTACCCCCCCCAACGCGGTTGCACCCCGTCGCATCTACCACATGCCCTATTCCATCTAGCAAAGGAAATAGAAGATGGAAAGCATTGGACAATGACAATGGGTCACAATGACAATCCATATATGCAGACCCACCCCCCGGCGTGCCGCCAGTGAGAAAACACACAGACACACATT
>CM007348.1:787380-799197 GCA_000333855.2 Endotrypanum monterogeii | reverse complement strand
TATATATATATATATATATATATATATATATATATATAGTGTGTTCGTGTTTGTGCTTTCGGTGTTGTCTAGAAGAGGGCGAAATAAAGTTGACCATAGTATCACACAGGCAGGGGTATTTTAGCGTTGGAAAAGATGCAAGAAAATGACAGAGAAAATATCAAGAGAGAAAAGAGATGAAGGTGGAAGTGCGCACGGCCGCAAATAAAAATCTGAGCGCAGTGAGACCTGTGCATGTATATACATATATATGTCATTAAGAAACTCCTACAGAATAAAAAGACAGTACTTAGCGATTTTTTTTTTGTGCCGCTGTGAGACTGTCAGCATTGAAGAGATGCATATTACTAAAAAGGGGGAGGTTGGGTGTTGCTGGCTTGAGAAGTCATGTACCCTTGTTCTTGTGTTGCGATTTTGTTCTCTTTATATATATATATATATATATATGTGCGTGTGTGTGTGTAATGAGTCAGGCAACCTATGTCTCCTCCTCCCTCGTCTCGCATCTGTCGAGTCCGGGTCGCACTTGGGTTCCTGAGGAAACGCCCCCCCCCCGACCTAGCCCCCCCCACTCCATCGCGTGTTCCTCGGCGTGTAAGGCGATTCGCTAACTAGTCCTTTTATTAGACAGGCGGCTCTTCTTTCGAGAGGGAGGGGGGGGGGGTAGTGGAACAGTCAAACATCCCATCAATACGACAGCCCGTCCAATCTAAAGCAAACCATCCCAACAAGAGGAACAGACGCATGACTACACGCGACCACAGACACCAACCCCGCCACGCACGAACCTTCATGCGGACGAAGAAAGAAGGGAGTCGAGAAAAAAAAAAAAACATCGAGTGTGAGTAACGAGTGACACAGTTTTACGAGAGCGTGTATGTACCCGTGTGCACGAGGGAGGAATGAAAAAAAAAAAATAATAATAATAATAAAAGGGAGAAAGAGTCAGCGATAGTGTGTGACTGGCAGGAGCCCCCCCCCCTCCCCTCCGCACCACGTAGACGCAGAGATAACGAGACGGTGCGTGCGGAAAAACAAAAGAATAAAACACTATTGTGTCCGATGGCAGAAACATTGATGATCAGGAATGAGAAGGGGTGCAAAAGAGGAGACAGAGAGGAGGGGACAGCGCAGGGGCAACACGTCTTGAAGCCGAAGCATGTCAATATACTGGAGTCGTCCACCCACCTCTTGCCTGTGCTCTTGTCGCTGCGCCAAGGAGTACACGTCACGAGGCGCTGAGGCACATTCAGAAAGTGAGGTGTCGTGGAGAAGCAGTCAGCGGGGAAGGGAGGGAATACTCTTTTCGCACACGTTGTGAACGCGTGCTATCCATCTGTGCCGGCTTCCCCCGCAGTCCCGAGCCTTCCAGTTGCACTCGGGTTAAATCCATTTACATCCCACTACACAGCGTAGCTGGACACGACGGCGTGGCTACGCGGCACTTTCTTCCCTCACCCAACACCACAGACGAACAAAGTACATGGCCCCAAAAAGAGCCCCCCTCACCCGGTACCACACACGTATTCGACCACTTACTTTGCGAGCGGAAGCCACCTACCGCGCCTTCGCCTCTCCTGCTGCAGCTACCCACCCCCCTCCCCCACTTGCGGGCGGTAATCCCAACAATTGGTGCGCGTTACTGGATGGGGTAAGCTTTCTCTAACCCAGGGAACGGGTACAGGCGCGCGAACAACCTCACTTCCTCCGACAACTCCTGCAGCGCCTTGGAATCTGCAGCAACCTTCAGAAAGTCAGCGAGCCTCACCGATGCAGCGGACCTTTGAAGATCCTTTGCCAAACGAAGCGCTCGAATGAGAAGCTTGGCAACCTGCTTCATATCCTCCTCCTCGAAGCCGCGCGTTGTGAGCGCTGGCGTGCCGAGACGTACGCCATAAGGCGTGAGAGCGCTCTTATCACCGACAATGGTGTTCTTGTTTGCAGTGATGTTTGCCATATCGAGGAGCTTCTCCATCTTGGAACCGGTGACGCCATGTGGACGGAGATTCCAAAGAAGAAGATGGTTGTCGGTGCCGCCGCTGGCGAGCACCTCCCCACCCTCTGTGAGGGCAGCGGCAAGAGCGCTGGCGTTCGCCTTCACCTGTTTTGCATAGGCACGCCATTCTGGAGAAGCCACCTCCTTCAGCTGAGTTGCAACAGCAGCCATCTGATGAAGGTGCGGGCCACCCTGCAGCCCTGGGAAGACGGCACTGTTGATGGCCTCCTCGACGTTAATGCTGGTCTTACCCTGCTTGACCTCTTTTCTGAAAAAGATCAAGCCTGACCGAGGCCCACGCAGCGTCTTGTGGGTTGTCGTGGTTACCACATCGGCGTACTCGAAGGGATTGTTGTGCTCCTTGGCTGCAACCAAGCCTGAAAAGTGTGACATGTCCACCATGAGGAAGGCACCAACGCTGTCACAGATTTGTCGATAGCGCGGGTAGTCCCAATCGCGCGGGTAGGCAGAACCCCCAGCGATGATGAGCCGCGGCTTGTACACCCCTGCCAGGTACGCCAACTGATCATAATCAATAAGGCCCTCTGGCGTGATGGTGTACGGAAGACTCTCGAAAAAAAGCGAAGACGACGAGATGCGCTTCGTTGCGGTGTAGAAGCCGTGTGTGAGGTGGCCGCCCGATGGCAAGTCGAGCCCCATCAGGCGGTCATGTGGGCGAAGTAGAGCTGTGTAAACAGCTAAGTTGGCCGGCGAGCCGCTGTAAGGTTGCACATTGACACCCCACACAGCCGCATCCAAGCAGAACACTTCCAGTGCACGCTGGATACATAAATTCTCCAACCTGTCGACAACCTCCGTACCGCCGTAGTAGCGGCTCCCAGGCAGCCCCTCTGCGTATTTGTTTGTCAACACAGAGCCCAGGCATTCCAAAACCGCGCGGGATGTGAAATTCTCCGAGGCGATGAGTTCTAGACCCTCCACCTGCCGACGCATCTCCTCTTGGATGAGTTGATGTACGTCTGGGTCGTGGTCCTCGAGCGACACGTTGCCGGGTAGACGTGGAATCCGGCGGGTGAGTGTGGAAGCGGGGAGCCCCCGAATGATCGGCATGGCACCACGAATCATTTGAACCGAGCAGTAGAGTCTTTCAGTCGACGAGGGGGTCGGGTAGAGACGATAAGCAAAGGCACAAAAAAAGATGTACCTAGTGGAACACCGAACAGGAGCACTAGGGGACTGAGAGAGGGGGGGGCAGAGCGGGAGACTGTGTAGATAAAACTCTTAATCATTAAGTGTCCAGAAGAGCGGTGAAACATCAGATATGTCGATGAACAAAAAAATAATAATTATGGCGGGAAGGAGTGAAAACAAGAGAAGCGTCACGACAAAATGCGATGTCAAGATGTGTCGACTTTCTGGTTGGTTGCTATTGTTTCTTGGGGGGGGGTCGCCTTTCCTTTTTTTTCTCTCCAGTTCGCGGTCCGCATCCAGAAAGTCAAGTATCCTGAACTGTAGAGCACAGCACTTGAAAAAAAAAGAGTGAGAAAGTCGAAGATAACGCGGGAAAACGCTTTCACTGGATATTGCTTCGAGCACAACACGCAGGTTGAAAAAAAAAAAACAGTAATTATTGGTTAAAATAAAATGTATCACGGAAGAAAAGATTGTAGGGAGAGGAGGCCCTTTTCTTCCCCTCTCCTGATGATGTTATTCGTTTTTGGCTGTTTTGACTGTGTCGGTTTTTTTTTTTTGATGTAGCAAAAAAAAAAAAAAAGATGCGGTCCCTGGTTAATGATACATACTCAAGAGTGGCGTGTGTGTGTGTGTGTGTGTGTGGAGGAGTAGAGGAAGGAGGTGGGGAGACGGAAAAATATATACGAGAAGGGCATTGCCAGAGCAGAATGGAAGGGTCTGGGGAGAGCTGGTGCTAAGTGCACAATCATGTCGAGATGGTTACCCCCTCTGATGCCCCCACCTTCCCTCACATGCCAGTGAATGTTGGAGAACCTACGAGCTTCATGCGTGGCAAGCCGCTTTGAGCTGCAGAAGTCACTCCGCGAATCATAACATTATGGACATTCATAATTTTTTTTTTAAAGGTCATAGATACCAGGAGTCAGCGAGAGGCAGAAAGGGGGACTGCCCCAAGTCTTTGCCCAGGACGGCCTCGGTAAGCGGAGAGGGGGGAATAATAGTTTCCCGTGACGCAGCGAGCGATGCATTTCTTTCAACTGACGAAGGGGAAAAAGGAGAGCAAGTCCAGAGCTGTGACGCGTAAGATGGTGTGATCAGTTGCGTGTTCGCGCAGGAACTGTTCGGAGGTGGGGGAGAAACCAAAAAAAAAAAAACGACTGAGTCGGAATATGTACTCGCACGCAATGCAAAAAGCACGGCATACACGATGTTCTGCCTCTACTCCATCCTCTGACAGCCCACCCACCCACCCCAACCTCCTCATCGCCCTTCTCCGTAACTGTAGAAAACCAGAGCGAGCAGTCGGGCACTTGGTGCTTCATTGAAGGGGGACGCATCATACAGTCAAACAAAACAAAATGAGCAGCACGTCTCTGGTTCCGATTTTTTTTATACTTTATCTCCCGGATTGCCATCTCTCTCTCTCTTTATTTTTCTTCATTGTCCGATTGCCAACAGCAGAACTCGGTGAGCACTGCGACCATCTCATGCAACCGTACACACACACACGCACACACTGCCCCACTCAAGATGACTCAAATGTGTTCGCCTTTGTGGTTCCAGAAACTCTCGTTTGGGGGTGAATAGACGTATCTGCTTGCTTGTGTGTATGTGTATATGTGTGTGTGTATGTGTGTGTGCGTGTGCCACATTCACAACGCCACACCACCACCACCCCTCATCGGTATCAACATCAAGCGGACACCCTCGATAAGTATCACAACTAATGAGCGAAAAAGGAGGAAATGCAAGAAAATAAGATGGCTGTCGTGAGAGTGCTCGCTCGCCCCCCCCCCTTTCGACACACACACACACCCTTGTTCTCCTTGACTACTCTGCTAGAAACGCCTTGATGTTGATGGTTTTGATGGGCAGATCCTTTGCGGAATGCAGCGTTCCCTGGTTGTGCATCGACTTCACGCGGTTGATAAGAACTTTCCTGTTGGACCAGAAGGTGTCTTGAATTTTCTTGAAGTGAAGATATCGAGCCTCCTCCTCCACCTCCTTCATCCGCCTCGTCATGCCCACCAGAGAGCGGTTGACATTAATCCAGCGGCTGCGGTAGTCCCGGATGGCTTTTGTCTCCTCAAAATCAGTGTACATGTGTGGCTCGTCGTAGTTGGTGCGTGGCCGCTGCCGCTCGCCGAACCGCCACTCAATCCCTGCGAGTAGGCACTGATAGCGAACAGAATGTAAAGTCCAGTAGTTTGTGTACCACCGCCCCACCACCCCCTCCGACTGTGCCCGGATACGCTGAGGCGGGCGCGGCACATCGCAGGTCTCGAACCCCTCTGGCACCATAGCGAGCACCTCCTTCAGAGCCGCAGAAGAGTAGCGCTGACGCATAACAGGGCGGCTTCCCTTGCAAAAAGCGCCCCATTTTGCTTTTCTGAGCCACGATCTCTCGTTGTAGGTGGAGCGGTAGACAGGTTTGCCGCGTTGATTCCACCACTGGGCATTTTGAATGTTCAGCATCTCCGGCACGTACTTGACCGGTGTCGTCTCTGGCGCGATACCGACGCCAGGGGTGGCAGCAAGCCACCTGCTGCTGCCTCGTAACGCCATAACGCAAGACAGATAATATAAGTTTCTTTTTTTTTGGGGGGGGGGGGAAGGGGAATAGACAGAGCGTCTAACAGTCACTCAAAACGACTGCGGTGCTCACCCAAAAGTCGAAAACGATGACAAGCGAGAAAAGAGGAATGTCTGTCTTTGAGTACGAGGAGGAGGGGAAAGAAGCGCAACGAGCATCGGCGCAGGAATCAAACACGTGACTAAGCATGTCTTTCTTTGATACACGCACCCCCAGAGGACGCCTCGCCCACCTGTGCAACTCTTTCATGTTGGAGTTTGTCTTTGTGTGTGTGTGTGTGTGCGTGTGTGTACCACGGAGGCTTGCGTAAACGGATCCACCTCTTGGTGTCGGTGCCCCTCGCTATGCGGATATCTTTTTCCGTACTTTGCTGTTGCTGTTGCTGAAACAAAAACGATGAGGGGAGGAGGGGGAGGTGCGTCTGTGGTCAGCACGGTTTGAATCGGAAAAAAAAACGCTTCAAAGTCAACGAAACATACGTGTCGAGACACGCTCCCGCAGCATAAGGAAGTTCCTAAAGCCTCGGCGTGAGATAATGAGAGAGAGGACAGAAGCGTGGCACAGTGGTAGGGGGGAAAAGCCCCACCCTCTCCCCCCACTACAACGTGCTTCGATAAAACACACGCGCCCCCCGAAGAAAGCAAAGATGGAAAAGGAAAAGCGGCACACAAATACAGAAGAAAAAAAAGGAGTGATGTACCCAACAACACGAAGCCCATCTAGAAGGAGAAAACACTTCACACATAGACACACACAAATATATATATATATATATATATATATATATATTTGCTTACAGTGTCTCTATATATGGCCTATGTTAGCGCGTCGGAATTGAGATGTGCACAGAAACGCTTTCTTATTTCGATGGCTGTGTGGCTATCGTTTCGCTTGCGGCGGTGGTATCAGTCTTTGCGCCGTTTCGGTGGTTCGCTACCTTTGGTGATACACCTGAACCACGGCCGTGTAGACGGACCCTTCTCGGGACCTGTCGCTGCCCCCGCGGACACCGGGGTTACCGCACGACTCCTGCTGCTGCTAACAAAGTTGGCGGGGTGCTGAGTGTGCGCATTGTAGTCGCTGTACTCGATTAGCTCATCGCCTTTCCACTTAAACTCAGCGTCACCGCGCGTGTAATTCACCTCTGGGAATGGCGACCACGTGAACTTGTCGGCGTATAGATGGTGCTTGTGATACTTGCAATCCATCAGTGAGGGCTTTCGAATCTCATCGAGCAGAACGTACCGAACGCCCCACTCCTCCAACATCTCGATGGTCTCATCCTTGGACATGTGCCGGAACTGCCGCTTAAATGTTGGGTCGCTCATCAGGTTGGTCGTACATAAGGAATTGTCCCACGTCATGCGGGTGTAGTTGCCCATGGAGTCATACTGCGCACCAGCCATTTTCACAGCGCGCACGTCCACACTTCTGTTATTACCCGAGGGATGCCTATACTGAACACGGTCGTGGTGCTTCTCGATGATGTAGCGAGTACCACGACGCACACCACCTTGTCCATTAAACATGTGGACGCGATCGTTGAAGCCGTGAAAGTTGCTACCAAGGTAACGAACCTTTTTTTTCCGCTCCTTTACGACGGTCATCATCAACTCCATGCGACCAGGCGTCATCTTTTGCAATACACGCGGCATATATGCGTTCTGGAAGACCACCAGTGCGGGGGCGCTAAAGCGAAACATGGCGAGCTGCGCAGCGCTGTCCGCGTGTCTCCCTGAGCAATCACAGTGTCGGGGATATATATATATATATGATATAAAGCGGGACGTGAAAATGCTTCAATTGTTTTCTCACGCGATGCTTGGACTAGAGAAACGAAGGTGCTTGCAGAGCAGGAAGAGGGGGAGGAAGGGAGGGCGCCGACAGAGACTAATCGTCGACAATGGTGGGCTACTACTACTAGTACTACCACTACTACTACTACTACTACTACTATAGATGAAAGAAAAAACGGGTGAGTGAAGTATGCAGGGATAAAGGCAAAGCGGGCACCCGTCGGGCAGGATAGCCTCTTCTCCTCCCTCCTTGGTGGGTATATTTGGCTGCGTTGATATACTCTGCTGTGTGAAGACGGTGCATGCTCGTCGCTGCTCATATGCAATAGACAAAGAGACGATGGATGAGAAGAAGTGTATGCGGAGGAGGGAGAAGAAACAATCTGGTATCATGCACAAGTCCAAGTATCAAATGAACGAATCCCCAGGAGGAATTGAAAAATACAAACCATCCTCACAGCGTAATCGCTGAGCACAGTACACCACATCACAGCATCAGCAGCAGCAGCATCAGTCCTCCAGGCAGGTAAGGGAAAACGTGTGTGTGTGTGTGTGTGTGTGCGTTGCCCTCTATTGATCAGATAACACACGCATCTGAAAAATAAAAAAGTAGTAGTGCACAGCTCGTCGACAGGTTTGATTAACACGCCCGGCACTACTCTCATCTGCTCTCGAGAGGATCTTACAAACACAAGCATACAGAAAGATGAAAACCTAGTGAATACACCCGCCCTGCAGAACGAAAACATTGTACGTACACACTCAAAGAGGGAGACGTAGTTTTGTATGTGTGTAGGTGCACTGATACGCACCAGCTCGTGTACTCGTCCATAGATCAGACACCGTTGGGTGAGTGCATCCGTACCCTGTCTCACCCGATCATCTTCACTGCCACACACACACACACACACACACACACACAACGACACACCGACGAGAAAGGGGGTTGGAGCGCCGCTGAAACAAAGAAAAGGAGCTCTTAAACAGATACACGGCAACCCGTTGCACAATTCGATATGCTTCGTCTTTTGGGCGAATGTCGTGTTGATGCCACCTTGACAGGGACGTTAGCGCCGGTAGTTGCTGTTGGTAAAGCGGAAAAAAAGCTTATACCTGCCGTACTGATCAAAGCTGATACGCACACCCCCACGACGAGTGTCCCATTGCTTCTTACGAATTCGGTACGCTACATCAGCGTAGGGCGGGCCAACACTAAAAACGAGGAGACAGTATTGATCGCTGGGCCCTTCGGGTGTATCCTCGATGCGGAAAATGTGCCGCATGTCGCGCTTTGTGTTCGCCAGGGCTGGATAGAATAGCGTAAACTCGTACCACATCTCTGTGCGTGGCGGTGGGTTGGTGCGACTATCGTAGTGTGTGCGGTTGTACTGCGTCCACGTGAAACCCGTCTTGACCTTGCAGAAGCGATGGGGCTTCATCAGCGGTTCCGCTTCACCGCTACGGTGTGAACGGGAGCGCAAGTGGTTCGATGACAACCCCATCGAAGCGCCAGGGCGGTTGGGATGAGAGAGGTAATAATTCATTACCTCACCTTTGTACACCTCCTCGTCCTCATCAATCGTATCGTGCTGCTGATGTAAGAGCTTTTCATAGTAAGCATCATCTGGAACGTAGGCGGCAGGCAGCCCAACCTCAGGCTGCCCAGGAATACCCAAAGCTGCAGACATCAAGTCTGCTTTATGTTGCTGTTGCTGCTGCTGCTCGATGAGCTGCTCCTGCAAGTTACGCTGCTGGACAGTTAAGTCGGGTGGCCTGACAGCTGACACTTGATCGAAGCGGTGAAGGCGATCCCTTGCCACCATCACGCCGAGTCGCGCATAGACCATTTTGTAGAACTTTGAGTTAAGTCCTCGGAGGTGCTGCATAGCCTCGGCGCTGACCTGCGGCACAGTCGACGATGTCGGTGATGAAGACGACGCTTTGGGAACCTCCGGACAGCGAGAGAGAGCCAACACGTCTGCGAGTAGGGCAGAAGCTCTGTACAGATGCTGTGGTTGACACGAGCCTGCTAACTCCTCTTTTTGCTCCGCGTCCTCGTCGTCTGCACCGCCAAACCCGGCCAACGGTGTCCCCAACTCCTCTCCATCGCCGGCCGCCGGCTCCTGTTTGATACAATCTTTTGTTTCAGCCTTTGTCTCCATCTCGTTGGCCCGCGAAGAGGGCGATGGGACCACTGGTACCGATGACTGCTCGAAGGACGCAATACCATCATCACTGCCGCTGCCCCTACCACCGCGGGTCACAGTGTACAAAAGAAGCAGCAGCTCTCGTTCGTACCGTGGTGGCATTGCAAAGACGTGCAGGTGAGCGCTGTGCAGCGACAGGGAGTTGAGAAAAGCCTGGACCCGAACCCAGAACTCGCAAGCCTGATAGAGCATAGTGGCCAGGGAGAAGTCCTCGCCACCCTGCTGTGGACTGAGTGGTACACCGTGATCGAAATCCCTATCGCATCCGCCCTCTTCGTTGGTGAAGCAAGAGTAGCCATCATCACGCTCGCGGGAACGTGAGTTGTCACGGCAGCTACCCAAAACGTTGCTCTCCGGATCCCCACAGTCGTCGTCGTCATCGAAATCGCCATCGTCATCTCGACTATCGCGAGTGGCCGCTGCATCAGCGATCCAGGCACCCAGCGCACCACGGGCCTCGACAAACTCCGACACCTCCTTCACCGTCACCTGAATGTCCTCGGCGGTATGCTCTGCGACAAGACCCTCGCACAGCGCTGGAAGCGAACTCCCATCCCGGCTGAAAATCTGCGGAACAAGTAGTCGCTCGATACTCGATGTCACAATATCCTGGGCAAGACAAATAAACTGATTCGATGCAACCACCTTCCTGCAATCCAAATAGTGCATACAGAACCGAATCACAAGTATGTCCATTGGCTTCACACTCCGTGCCACTGCAGCGGCAGCGGAGGAAGAGAGGACAGTCGGTTGGCTTTCCCAACCGCGCTGCTGCCGCTGCAAGCGCACCCGCTCTATCGCACGAGAAGCCGTCTGCCGTAGAAGTCCACCCAGCGCCTCACAAGCCTCCTCTGCATCCGTGCGCCGCCGCTTGCCCCCAACTCGTTCCCAATCCATGGCAAGGCACTCTTTGGACCTTGGTAGTCCGCAATCACAGATATAATCCGAAGTGGCTGCCGTATTTCGATTCCCGCGGGCGTGTTTATGAGCACCCTCGAGTCTGGCTAGGGGAGAGCCTTACGATGATCAGGTAATGGGAAGCAGAAAAAAGGGCAGCGAGTGATTGCTCACAGTCACCGCGTCCTCTTTACGTCGACTCTGATCCACTAAAATACATGAGGGAAGAAAAAACAGAGGAAGCAGAAAGCATTTTTGAACAAGGCAGCGGCGGTCGCAGAGGGAGAGTTAAAGACGACAATTGAGCTCGAGTGCCAAGACAGCAGAGGAGCAATCGACGGGGGCATTGAGATACGCGAAAACCAGATGTTCCTCGCAGGTTTACCAACAACGAGTCTGCTTCAGGAAAATAGGCCACAGTACAGGTGAAGTGGATAGTGAATGAGTGCCGTAGCAGAAGCCCTTCCACGGACCCTTTCTCCTGCACGCAGCCGCCTCCGAGATAAAAACAAAGTCTGCACACCTCCTTTCCCAGTGGGGTTGCTCACTTCAGCGCACAACCAGCACATCTCTTTCAACCATTGTAGATCTACGTTTCTTCCGAATCGTTATTGAACCGACAATTTAACACCCCTACATTTGATGGACGCAATATGCGACCAGCAACTCACCGAGGGGGGGGAGTCTTCTCGCTCACCGCCGTTGCGCACGCCTCGGCTGGACCACCCCACCCCACCCCCATCGAGCCAGCGCATCTCACCATCACCAATCGGGTTTCCTGGCCGCGCATTGTTTCCTCTTTGCCTCATGTCCGCCGTACGTCAACAGACTCAGCAACGGGCGAGATAAGTCCAAGCGAAGTCGCGACAACACGAGATCGGGGATGAGCAATGTGCAAAAAAAAAGACGATTGGGAGAAACGGGACGAGGGAGGAGTGTCCAAGACAGAATCTAAAAACAGAAAAAATAGAGAACGAAACAATGCAGTCAGTGAGAAGCGTTCCACGGCACCCAATCACCTCCCGCCACATCGAAACAGAGGCGAGGGAGGGAAAGCTCTCCCATCGAAATAATAATAGAAAAACAATAACCGACGCAGAAAAATAAATAAAGCAACGCAATACCATCAAGACGCCGAAGGGTAGATACGAAAGCGAGAGATAGAAAAAAGGA
>CM007348.1:753397-779627 GCA_000333855.2 Endotrypanum monterogeii | reverse complement strand
ATATATATATATATATATATATATATATATATATGTATGTGTGTGTGTGTGTGTGTGTGTGTTTGTGTGTGCGTGTGCTATCATGTTATCGATGAAGTGGTATTTATACTCGCCCCCACGTGGTAAGGAATCGGAAGCAGGTGCTGCTTATCGGGATTTCCTGTTCGCACTTCCTGAAGATGTAATGCTTAGTGTCCAGAGCTGCCTCCACGTGCGTCGTCCTGAGGACGCTCGTGCCACTTCAAAGAGACATCTTAGCCTCAAAGCGGCAGCCGACCTCACCAAGGAAGGAGGCGCCCTCTGGTGTATTGCCATTCAGTCAGTGCACCGATGTAATCGCCCTACAAGTTTGTCGCCCAATACGTTTTCAGGCGCTGACAGCGTGGTGGCCTATGAGCTTGTCATGTCCGTTAGGAAAATGGTAGTCGTGACATAGGAGCCCTCCCCTGCCTTCTGTGAAACGTTGGCACCCACTGTCGATGCCTTCATCCACTGGGACAGAGTCGCACCGGTGCTGCTAGGCGGCGGCGATGGCGATAGCAGGACAGCAGCACTGTGTGACGAGGTCTCTGTAGTCAAAGCACCCGCGCTGTCACTTCTCGGATCTGCATCTGGGGAACCGGGAGTGATGGGGGACACGTGAGGAAACGACAGCACCTCGCTCCGTCGCACCGAATCCTCGAGGGAGGCGGTGTCATGTTTGACGGGGTTTAGCTGACCAGGGATAGTGGCAAAGCAGTCGGTTGAAGTGCTTTGGGGGTAGCGACAGGTCACGCTGTTCTCGTCGTGAATAGTGTTCGAACGAGATCCAAAGTTTGATAAGAATCCCAACCCTCTCCAATCTCCCTTATCCTCGTGTTCGCTTATTTTTGAGAGAGGGGTGGTGACCTGACGCTCGTGATTCCTCTGCTGTTGCTCCCAGTAAACTCTTCTTGCGGCATTGGCCCCAGGGGAGAGAGTGACATTCACGTCGAGATGTGGATCGATGTCAGCACGGTGCGCCCCAGTGCTAGTTTCCCTTGGGATGGTAGTGGCAGCAGCAGGAGCCGGTGCTGATGATGAGCTGTAGCTGCACCTCTGCGTGGAAGTAAGATTGTGCGGATTAGACTCTTGTGGTACGTTCCCAGTCACCTTGTCCTGTACCAAGTATGCATCTAGTGACGCGATAGAACGCTCCCTCAGACTCGCATTGTGGCCCACCTCTTCGACCTCTCTAGGTGCACAAGACTTCCCCAGCAGCACCTTGGCCAGTCCGTGTCGATGTGGAGGCTTGATAGTCTGCATGAAATCTAGCTGCGGTGCGGTATATCGGCTCCTCGATGAAGCCTCCTTTTCACGTAGGGTAGGAACACCTTTGCTCTTCCAACCTCCCTGGGCAGAGCTGCTGTTGCAAGGCTTCAAAGCACGCCCCACCAGAAGCTGATGGCGGTGCTGGTGCGGGACCCGAGCATCACCGGTTACGGAGCGGTGCGCCTTTGGGGGTGAACGCGGCTCGACTGAACCTTTCTGTGGTGTCTCTTGACGCACCAGTTGACCGCATCGTGACGGCCGCTGGGGAGGAGTGGTGGGTGAAGAGATTTCACCACGGCACATGGCATGGGACTGCCCGTTCGCCGACCATTCGCCGCCGCCGCCGCTAGTGTGCCCCTGCCGCCGCCGCCGCTGCTGCTGCTGCCTTGCTACTGCAGTGAAGGGCGACAAAGCCTGTGCAGCCAAGTCAGCGCGCTGCATGTCCTGAAAGCGAACCCGCAAGGTTTCTAAGAGAGCGGACCGACCGTCGTCTTGCCGCGCATCCACTGGAGCCTTCCCAGGCGATGACGCTAGCGACGGGGGTTGTGGAGGTGTCCCACGCCTTGTAGTTTCACTCAAAGACAACGCCTGAGGTCCACCGTAGTATTGGAGCAGACGTTGTGCTTCGTACTGACGGATCGCGGCGAGCAGCACCCGGTGCGCCTGTGTTGCTGGGAGCTGTGCCAGCAGTCGCACCAGCTCCTCGCACTGTTGGTGTTGGGAAGGAGAAAGATGCAGAGGCCAGCTGCCTTCGTCGGGGGAAGACGCTAGGGGGACCAGCGAGGTAGTCGTGTCACGAATTATGCTCTCATCTTCGGTAGACGAAGGCAGCGCCGAGTGTGAGTGATATAAATATTCATTGGTCGCGCCGTCATCACGGCATACGGGGAAACGGTTGGAGGAGCGGCGGGGCAACTGAGAAGCGGTCACTGGCGCGTCCCTATTGGATGGCGTTGCAGGTGCAGAAAATGAATCATGACACGACATGGATGACTGATGGCAGCCCGGTGCTGCAGTGGGTTCAAAATCGTGGAAAGAAGAGGCAAATGGCACCTGAGCTCGCTTCCTACGTTGTTGTGAATAGTAGTGAAATGCGATCGCGTCTGCGGCACAGGTGCCGTTGGCTGCAGAAGACCGCCCCGCAGACGCCCCTGCTGTAACCGCCCGCCGCGTAAGCGAACGCTGCGCTTCGAAAGCGAATACTGCCTCGAGGTGATCCAAGTCGACGCCTCGGCTGCCGTTGTGAGGCCTTGGTCGGAGCGACGGAGAGTGAGGCCGTCCACTTGGTACCGCAGTGTTATCCACAGGAAAATGGTTCGAATCGCTGAGCAAGTACATCTTTTTAGGCGAGTGTGCCGTATCAAACGACTGTGGGGACGCATGACGAGGTGCCGCGTGGCGTGCATTCGGAAGGACAGGTGTGCCGGCGCTGCTTTTGTCGCCCATCACCGACGATTGTGTGCGGTGCCTGGGCAAAGGTGTGCGGCTCATGTGCTCTCCCTTCACCAAAAAGAATAAATAAAAAAATAGAAGCGATGAAAAAAAATACGCCAAAAAGAAGGGGGTAACAAAATTAATAAATAATATATATAATACTATGCGAAGGAGGAGGGATGAAAAGGTAGAGGTGGCCAAAAGCTGCGAGACCCACAGACACTCGATTCTATGCTCGTAATGTGCCACGGAGTAAAAAAATAAAAATAAGATGAATAGCGGAACAAGTAAGAACGCAGCAACACAGGGGGGGGGGGCACCCGGAAAGGGGAAACGAGGCCGGAAAAGAAACGGCTGATAAATCAAGCTAATGGGCAAAGTGTGATGAAAGCACTGCATGTGAAAGCAACGAAAATATTTCAATCTCCTGGGTGTGTTGACGTCGTGTCTGAAAGGAGGAGGGGGGGTGAATCGCTGTGTGGCACCGTGACGACGTGCAGCGGGAAAATTCTAGAGTGAGAGAGGGAGGGAGGGAGGGAAAAAGGGTGGAAAGAGCTAAAAGCGCAAAGACGAGACGACCGCATAGGAACAGGAAAGAAGAAAACCAGCGGGAGGAGGCGGTGTGCCCTTACGCACAGGCCAAACATATGCCCACCGGCACTCAGTTGAAAGACAGCCCAACAACAGCAAACTAAGATACGGGGAGGGGGGAGCGAGTGCGAGCAGTGCAGAAAAAAAAAAAAGGATGTATCAGCGATTTTTAGACAACACATACCACCGCCTGTTTCTGGTCATTCAAAAAGCTGCATCCTTTACTCCCCCCCCCCTCCCACTTTATTGAGGATACCCCGTACTCCCTGCTACCCCCTGCCCTGCAGCTAGCTCGAGTGCATCGGCGACTATACCCTGCTAGATAAAAACCCACTCGCCTTCAAGCACTCGTAGTGTACTCTCAACGCAAGTGAGCCCGTGTTGTAAAGCGCATATATATGTATATATATATATATATATATATGTGTGTATATATACACGCAAATAAATTTTACTCCTTGCACTTTGGGGCAGGGGGGTGGCGTTGAGGTCTCTCTTTTTGTTTGCTTGTATATGCGTGTGTGCATGTCTGTCTGTCTAGAAGCGCTTCTTTCCGCGGGAATGTGAGTATTTGTATGTATGTGTGTGTGTGTGTGTGTGTGTGTGTCATTGAAGATGACGTGTTTTCGCGTGTCGATGAATGCATGTGTGGTGCACCTACGCAACACGCCGCCCCCCTCATTAGCTCAGCATAACGCGCGGTGTTCGCGTACCTGCGTGAAACTTTTCGTAACCTAAACAAAACTTTTTTTTTTTTAAAGGAGAGTGAGAAAACAAAATACACAAAAGACAAGGTGGGGAAGTAGAGAAATTGTACACACGTGCATTCAAGCGCACGGGTAGGCTCTGTAGAGACCACCAAACCAAAAATAAAAAAGTGAGAGTGAGAAAAGTGCGCACGAGTAATGTCTAGCGCGATCCCCTCCTGATCTCACTGATGCCCACATCGGATGGGGGAACAACACGGAACACAACTGATGGGAGGCACTACAGAACCATCTCATCATCACTCAGAGTGTCTGCACATAGCCTTGCATCGCAGCCCTTTCCTCCCACACCACCACCCATGAAAAACTCTATGCACGAATAAAAAGTCGGGCAGCTGACCCCCTTTCGTCGTTACCCCCTCTCCCCACCTGGCATAGACACTCAGTTTTTTCTTTTTTTTTAATAACAAGCTCGCAACAGGGCACCTCGACATCCCACTAAACCAGTAACTACGACAACAAACAAAGAACAGAACACAACGAGCATCACGCCCAGGCGAACAACGACAAAACGACACCACAACAAAAGAAACATCGAAATACACCACACACAGACACACATGTACCCCCGTGCACATGTGTGGGAGGGGGGGGGTATTTCGATGTTTCTCATCTTTATTTGATCTCATCTCAGTTACGTTTCTTTAAAAGGGAAAAAAGTTACACTGACACCAAGGGTACACGTCCTGCATACATACATATACATATATATATATATATATATACCGACTTCATATATGCCTCTGCTGGTTTCCATATTCACACCCGTCTGGTGGGACCTAAGCAAAGTCATCTGACCTTTCCTCACCCGAGACACGAGATTTTTAAAAAAAAACCTTTCAAATGCAAAAAAAAAAGGACCAGCCAGGCGCACCCGGAGGAGATGACAGGGAGACGGACAGTCATACAGAACGAGCACCCCGTCCTGCATACAAAATACGAAGCTCAAAAAGAAAAATATCACCAGAGCGCGCGCGAACTAACATTCACACAAATGCACACGCATCTACTCTTGGAAAGGCTGCTGGGCAGCCTTTAGTTCACGTGTTCGCTCGCACATTTCCTCGCCCAACCGAAACATGAACGAATGGCGATTGCCTCCACTTCTGCCGCATCGTCAGCACACGTAGAGAGCAGGGCTGTGAGCCGGAGAAGCGAACGCTGGAGTGAGGAGATGTAAATAGGTGAACGGGGAAGCATAGGGTGACCAGGCCACCTCCGCAGGGAAAAAGGGGACAAAAAAGGGAGTAAAAGAGTTGAACGGGGGTGCCCCTGCGAAAAGCCGCTTTGAGTACCTAAAGACCCAAACACACACGACGATGTCTGTTACCTGTCATTCTGCAGAGGCCTGTGTGGGAGCACGTACACAGGAGGGGGGGGGGGGGGGGCAGGATCCCCTCCCTCCCCTCCCCTCTTCGCAAAGAGTGGGAAATGGGGAGACAAGGAAATAGAGAACGCCCTGGTTTACCGGAGCACGGTGTCTAGCTTGTCAAAGATGAGTGACTCTAACGAGCGCGTCTGCGGCTCCACGTTCAGCTGCTCGTTCACAGAGTCGATCTTCGCGCGGTGCTTCACGGACTCGCTGATGAGGTTGACCAACCACACCTCGGCATCGGCCTTGGACATGTCCAGCTGCTCCGCAACATAGGAGATGGAAACGACCGAGTGCAGCGACATGTACTTACTGAATATCATTCTCTTGGCGTTCTCAAGGATCTCCTCCTCGTAGTCGGCCAGGAAGTAGTCCTCCGTGACCATAGACCGCACATCGGGGAGTAAGGCTATGGCATCCTCAAACGATGCCTTTTGAATGAGGCTCACAAGCTTCGTGAGGGGATCGGAGTATTCATAGATGGACTCTACCAGCTCCGCGGCGCTAACGAAATTGCTGTAACGAGTTCGATGCAGGAGAACAGCAGCGCAGATATACCGCAGATAGTGCGGGCACACCGTCTCGACGGTCTTGCGGTACGTCTGGTCGTGACGGTGATCGAAGATGAAGTACAGCAACTGCAAGGAGTACTGCAGACCACCCTTGAAGAAAGGGAAGAGCACCCAGTGCAGCAGCCACACACGAGCGCGAACAGTGGTGGTATTCGGTGCACCGAATAGATCGTCCTCACTGGCATTATGGACGCGGCGAATCTCCTCTGCGATACGCATCGCTGACTGCCAGTTGACGGCTCCAATATCACTCATCAGTTTACCCCACAGAATTGTATCGGAGCGAAGGTTATCGTAGCCGCTTACGGATTGGCATAGCGTCAGCAGCTCCGAAGCATCGCCGTAGGCGCCGGTGTCGTAGTAGAGATATGCCAACTTGTATACTGAATTAATAACCGCCGCCGTGATGCCCTTTTTCTCTGACAGGAACTCGTGCGAAAGCTCGCCCTGCGTGCGGCGCTCGCCTATCTCCGTTTCTGTTAGCTTGAACTGGTAGGTGCTGTGACCGTCCTCAGACTTGTCGAAGAACTCCTGCAGGGCCGGCTGGGAGTCGGCGGTGGCCTTGGCCAGCATCTCTTCCGTCTCAGCTTTGATGCTGCCGTCTGCGTTCAGCCCCGTTGTCTCGATCAACTTCATCATGGCATCCTGCACATCCTCCCCGTTCTGCGCGTAGTGGTTGAGTAGGCCCAGGGCAAGGTGTTTGTCCATATAGGGCAACAGCTTCGTCAGCATGTCCATTTGCTTCGGAAGAAGGGAGGAGAGGGGAGAGGGGGGTCAGGAACACAAATGGTGTGTAAGGTGGATGCCTTCGTAGCAATGAAAACGGGGTTCTGACAAACCTGTGATCGATCACACGTAGGCTCACACAAAGCCTCTAACCTCGTACGATGGCGTGAGGAATACACAAGAAGAAAAGCGAAAGGGACCCTAGATGGCAACACGTTTGCCCCTTTCTTGTTTTTTTTTCGACGAAGTACACGTGTGAGGTATGTTTATACGTTTACATATATATATATATATATATATATATACACGAATGTATGCTTAACTAAACTGTGTTATTTACAGTGGATGGGTCGACGTATCAATGAAGAATAAACCACACACGGGGGAGAGAGACGGAACGGAGGGATCGCCACAGGTGCAGACAGAGCCCAGATGTACGAAAGGCAGGCAAGCAGGAAAGGGGGAAGTGAGACACACAAAGGAGGTGTTGGAGACATTGAAGAAAGCAAGTACATGAACCCGAGTACCAGCGTGGCCACATTAGTGCTTGGGCTTGGGTACGTTGAGGAAGAAGGGGGGGGGCACACACTGATCGACAGAGAACAGCAGCGTCATATTCTTGTCACTGATCATCATCTAAGCGCCACCCCAATGTCCATTGGAGGCCTTTCCCGTCTTGTATGGATTTCCCTACCGATGAGTCTCGCTCCTCATGGGTAGTTATGTGTGTCTGTGTGTGTGTGTGTGTGTCGATATGAGTGCGCACGCACCTCAGAGAGGATGCAGGACGCTCCTTGTATATGAAAAAAAAAACGAAACCTGAAAGCGATGGTACACGCATAGTGAAACGAACTAAGCGCATCATACCGAGAACGCCTACAAAGATGAGACCAGTGTCCTCTGAGAAGAGCGAGATTGATGTTGCTCTCGTCGATGCCAAAGGACCTCGCATGGGGCTCATGACATATTGCCGTCTATGATTGTATAAAACGTTGAAGCTTCTGCTCTGTTGCGCGCAAAAGAGCCTCACACAACTGTCTATGTGAATGCTTGCAGATGTGCGAGCGTGTGTGAATGCGTGTGCTGTGAGGGTGAGATATGTGAGTAAGGAACGGTAGGCGAGATAAATCGACCACGAGTCCGTGTCTCACGTCATTCAGCCATCTTTCTCAGACGAAAGGTTTTAAGTGCGTATCAAATCAAGCAGGTCTTTGTAAAGAGCTTCACAGTAGCGGTTCTCCACTATAACCTCCCGCAGTACATCTTGCACGCGCAACGCGTCGTTGTGACGCGCCTGCTCCCGACGCACCGCGCGTACCTGGGCTGATTTGGCATCCATCGCGTGCATCAAACGGCGCATCTCCCGACTCGCTGTCACGGTGTCACCGTGCGGATCACGCAGCTGGCGCTGGCAACGTCGGTAGTCGACACGCAGCTGAGCCAAATCTGTGATGAGAGCCCTGCAAGCAGCATTTACCGCCGCTCCGTGCAGATTTTCCACTGCCGCTGCTGGTGCTCGTGGTGGAGCAGATGGGGAAACCTGGAATGTGTGTGGCGAAGTGTTGGGCACACCGCGACGAGAAGACATTCGTGTGACAGCGCTCGTCCGCTTAGCTGCAGGGATGCTTTCCCCACGGACACGCACAGATAATGAGCGGCACCTCAGTCTGTATGGAGAGGGCTTATCGTACCGGTGATCGCAACAGCTCTGCCCGAACGGCGAATGTGTGCATCTGCTCTCTGTGGCGTTTGGATCAGTATATGCAGAGGTGGGACACGAGCAGCATGACGAGGACCCCGTGCCTGTAGACTGATATGAAGTGGTCGTATCAGACAATGTCGATGAGGACAAACCGAGCGAGTGTTGACGATTTCCGTGGGTATGACAGTGATCGTGATGTGGGGGCGTTGCAGGTGCGCAGGACACGGACGAGATGCACGCAGCCGAGGCAGATGATGGTGGTGATCGAGACGCCACCACACCGACGCGGCGCTCTCGATACGGTGACTTGTTCGACGCGGAGACGCGGGCCATCTCAGTCCACTCACGTCCTGTGCGACGGTAGTAGAGCCGAGGCCGCAGGTAATTTTCGCGCTCAATAGTTGCCACCATCGCTTCTACGTGATGAGAAGAAGGCGAGGAAGCGCGACAGGGGCCGCAGACATCCCACGGTCCACTGGGCACAAAGTGGCGGTGGAAAGCATGGTGTTTAGGTGAAGAACCACCACGAACACTCGGCATCACGTCGCTCTTCGAGATGAGCGGCTGCCGGATGTGGCCCGGCGACGCTGCAGCCGATGTACGCGACGTCGGCTTTTCCACCCACCCCACTTCGGTGTAGCTGTCGGGTGCTGACACGGGCTCCATTTCTCCTCGCCAATCTTCAGACACCCTCCCACGCTCTCTCTCCATAGCAACGGCCGCCTCGGCACTCCGTAGGTCATCCTGTAGGGAGCAAACCCTATCCCGCAGGTGTTCTTGATCGCGCAGACAAGCGGCGAGGCTTCGACGATGCTCCTCGTGTGAGGCGTGCGTCTCCGCCATACCGCGTTGCGCCTCTGCCCACTCCTCTTGCAATTTCTGCAGAGTCGCCCCCAACTCATCCTGATGCGTGTTGCCATTGCGCTGTTGTTCAAGTTCCACTAACCCTGCCTTCTCGTACTGCCGCCGCTGGTCAGCGACGCGCGCCATCAGCTCGTGGTTTGCCTGCAGCGTCTCCTGCAGCTGCGTCCTCAGCACATCCTCGCGATGGCCACGGAGAGCCCGCTCCTTTTGCGCTAGTTGAGTAAGCTCACGCCGATGTTCCTCGAATACCCCAGCCGAGCGCTGACCGAGTTGCGCATAGCGAAGCCGCTCCTCCTCCAATACCTTTGTACGCCTCTTAAGACTCGAAAGAGAAAACAGACCGTCCTCGCCGGTTGTTGTGTCGACGGGGAGCTCAATGTCGAAGACAGAGGAGTGGTGCACTGGCTTCGACGTCGGCACTGTCGACGTCGAAGAGTAGAGGGAGCACGGGGCCACAGACGCAGCTCCCTCGTCTCGGATCGAAGAGAAGGTTGAGGAGAGGATGGACGGCTGCGATGACGGTAGCAAATGGGATGCGTCTTTCACAGAATCTGTGGACATATCTGCAGTAGCCAAAGCGCATCAACGCCTCGCCAAAGGAAGCACACACATGAATGCACACGCACTACACTGCTGCAGATGCTCAGTCTCAGTCCTCTATGATACACGGACTTTTCTATTTGATAGTTTTCTATTTTTTTTGTATATTTTGCAGCCCACTAACCCCACTAGGAATCTCGAGGATGCCCTTTTATGTGTATGTATGTGTATGTGTGTGTGTGTGTGTCAGTGCCTGGTATTTACGTGAGATAAAAGAGTAGAACGCTGGGGGGGGGGGGGGGATTGAGGACCAGCAGTGCGCAGCCTACCAAAGGTAGAAAAAAAAAGCCCGTGTACAGTGGAAGGAAACCCTCGTGCAGGTCTACTGCTCGTCGGTGCTCACAAAAAAAAAAAAAGGGGGGGGGGGCAAGATGGAAAATGGGAGAAAGAGGAACGCAATGAGTCAGGATGAAGGGAGGGCCTGAGGCGCATGTGCATCCCCGTGCACGGAATAAGAAAGGGGACACAGGGTGGCGGAGAAGGGAAAAAAAAGACCCGAGGATAGCAGTACTCTGTAGAAGGGGTGGGTCAAAGAGAAGCAGGTGCGGTGCAGACTGCTCTCGTAACAGCTTGGCATCCCTTCCTCTTGCTGTCTTCTTGGGGTGGGAAGAGAAGGGGGGGCCACTGACCACCACCGATACCGCCCTCTTGAGCAAGGGAAAAAGATCTTTTTTTTTTTTTAATGTAGACTGTATGTTGGAGTTTCGCTTTAAAATGGAGATGAAATTTCAGCCCACACACACACAATACAGACACACACACGGTCCAACATTTTTTCCTTCATCGCCTTCTTTTTGTTTATGAGGCAATATTTCCAATCACTAGCGGTGTGTGTGTATGTGTGTGTGTGTGTGTGTTCATGTGTGAGTGTGCGGAGGGGGAGGAGGGCTGAAGCAACCGAGAGTGAGAAGTGGACGTGTAGTAACCGAAGCCAGTAGTATTTATGTGGAAGTAACACCTTCCATTGAAGCCATGTTTTCCTGGTATCCGTGTGCTTGGTTACACAACCGGAGGGAGGGGAAGTGGAGAAACGATATCGGATTCCCCGAGTCGTTCTGCATTTGCGTATCTATGCACGTGGCTGTAATATATATACGGACACTCTCCTTGCTCGATCGTCATGTCCCTTCCTCCTCTCCGAGGACCCCTCCCACGGCTGTTCTATCCTCTTCTCCCCCTCTCCATCTCGCACCCACCCTCGGCAAGCGCCTCCTTGTCCAGCGCCAACCCCCAACCCCTTACGCAATACCACCCTACTCGGCCTCGAGAAAGTCTTTCACACCCATAATGAAGTCATGGCAGCTGACGGCCACCAGCACCTTCCCCTCCTCGTGCAAGTCACGCGACTCGTCGTCGCTGCTACTGCTACTGGTGGACGTGGTGTCGGAGTCGCTGCTGGAAACCCTTGCGGTGCCCCTGTCCCTGTTTTGGCCACCGTTGAAGCCTGTGTATCTCTGCAGCACCTGTCGTCGGTGCTCCATCTCTGCATCGAAAGCGATCAAGCTCTCACCACTCACAATGCAGTATCCGCGATCGTTGTAGAGGTCGTCCTCGCAGCCATAGTAGAGGATCTCCACCAGCTGCGGACCGTAGCAGCGCAGCGGGCAATTCTCACCGCCTATGGCGCCGCAGAGTCCCTCGAGCGTCGCAACCATCGCGTCCACATTCTGCTGTTGATTCTTAGACAGAAAGTTGTTGAAGAAGGGCCGGCACCACGTGTGGAATAGGTCACGCGCGGCCTCCATCATTTCGGCTGGCGGCTGGTCTCGATGAGTGCTGAGCAGGTGTTCCACGAGCAGCTCCATGACAATCTCGCACAGCTCTGGATAGCCGAAGCCGCTGGAGAGGCAAAGAGTTGACATGTCATAGCTGCTGGATTCAATTCGGGATGGCTGCAGCAGCGCCGCCTGGACGTGGCGCTGAATGCTCCGGCGAAACAACCCTTGCTCGTCGTCGTCCTCAGAGCTGTTGTCCTCGTCATCGCTCTGCGTTTGGCGCGCCACCGGGTCTTCTGTGAAGAGCGCAGTGGTTGGTAGGAGGTTGCTCATGTAGCGGACCTTCAGCGCGTGGCCGCGACCTTTGACTCCCGTGAGGAGCGGGTCTGTCTTGCAGTCTACAGCGCCATCGCGGTTGCCGCTATTGCTAGAGGGAGCGGTGGAACGCGACCTACCCTCACTCTGGTCACCTCTTGCGATACCGTTACCGTCTGAACTCATGATGATTTCCTGGTCGCACTCGATGGCCTCATGTTGCACTATGAGCGGCGAGCCGCCAGCGGTTACCCCGTCCAGCACACAGTGCTCCCCCACAATGACGTGAGACAACTCCACACCGTCACCAATAACAGCGTGACGCCCGATCAGGCACCCCTGCAGCACACACCGACGCCCGATCCGCGCGCCCTCCATCACAACGCAGCTACGCAGCGAGACGTCATCACTCAATTCGACGCGGGAGCCGAGAACTGTTCCGGCCAGCTCCACCGACCCCGGCACAGTCACCTCCTCGCCTACTACCACATTGGGGCCAATGAGGCTGCTACTCGCACACTTGGCGGTTGTGTGGAGGTAAACAGTTTCGCATGTGGACGAAACAGCGTATTTGGCCACCTCCTCTGCGAAACAACTCTCCCGTGTCATCGGAAACAAACGACGGGCGCATACGTCGAGATTACACTGAATGTACGCCTCGACACTGTTGATGGGTTCCACCACTGCCGAACAGGAAGGTAGTTCGATGATACCAAAAACATTTCCATATATCTCCACCTGACCCAGCAGGGAAGTGCTAAGAAAGCTGTACACATCACGGATGTGAAACTCAATCAAGGAAAGCGCTTCGCAGCAACAAAATAAATAGCCAGTCGGCAAGAGATCCATGCGCACCGACTGCGGGGCACTGCTGCTGAACACCACCGCCGGTGGCTCTGGTGCTTCCTCGCCGCCTTCGCAACGAGCCATGTATGTGACAACTTGAGTTGCCTTGTTGAGGACGAACATGGTGTGGCGTTCCCGCGGCAGCACAGGAGCTGTGTACCTGCGAAGCCTCAGCATGTCTGATGTCTGCTGGATGCTAAGTACGCCGTGACAGCCACCCCCACCTGTCGGGGACATGGGAGACTGAAAGCTGACCTCCTCTGCTTCAGTCAGGTGGTTCACCAGGGTATTGCGGTGGGCTGTCGCAAGAGCGGGGCGAGACGAAACACACAGCAGCGTGGCCGCATACTTGCCCACCTTGCGCACTCGCTCAAGGTGGGTGTGATAATGCGCGCGTAGGTTCGTAAAGGAGGAGACCGTGTCGATTGGGACCAGCAGGAAGGAGCCGTTCTGAGGAACAACGTTGCGCTCTCGTATCTCATCGGTAGCGTCCGCCAAAGTGGATATTTGACGCGCGCACTCTACAACCGTCACGTGAATGGAATCGCTCAGCATCCACGGCTTTCCACGCTCCGTCCGGCACTCAGAGAGGTGCGCAACTGTCTTCGCTGTAGATGATGAGTTGAGCAGGATAGTGGCCTCGTCGACCCCGTTCGCCACCAAATTCTCAAGCACGTAGTCGATCACAGGGGTGTTGCACACAGGCAACAGGGCAGCCGGTAGGCGAGGTGAGGGACTAAGGGGGCTCAGAGGACCAACGACAGTAGAGTAGCCTCTGTTCTGGTGAGCGGGCAAGAGCACCTCACCAATGATCACAGCGATCAGTTTTGCCGACTGCCGGTCGCCGCGGTCGGCCACCCCGCGACGTACTGCTTTGGATTCCATGAATAAAAAAAGAGCGAGAAAGATGTCTCACCAAACGGCTAGCCGTGTGGGAATGAGGAAGAAGGAAAGGAAGTGGAGCACACAAACAAACAAACAAACACAGCACGTGAGAGAAAAAAGCAAATGGGTGATGTAGACACACACACGTGAATGCGCCATGGGCAGCCCAGCCCACCGTCGGCAGGAGCGCAGCAAAGAAGAAACAAAGCACAGAGACAGGGAGAAAAGAAAAAGGCGAGGGGCAAAAAGTGTTGCAGAGCGATAGGGGGGGGTCGATCTAGTGCGGTAGAGCAGCACGCCAAGTCGAGATCCTTACGGATAAAGGAAAGTCCCCCCTCGGGAGAGGACCAGAGAAATAGAGAGAGAAAGAGAGAGAGTGACACACATACACAGAGGTGAATCTGAGTGACGTCTCTCTGAGGTTAAAATGGGAAAAAAAAAGAATCCCTCAAGCACGATCGTCAAGTCCTCCACAAACGTCGCTCTGAGTGATACATGCCTTCTTTGCTGTTCTGTGCATGGTGTGTGTTTGTGTTTGTGTGTGTGTGTGTGTGACAGAGGGGGAGAGGGGAATTATGCCAATGCAAAATTTTAAAAAGGTAGGGATGTAGGAATGAGACATCATACCCCAAAGTACCCCTATACGGGCCTGTGCAGACGCTGAAAAATTAATAGAAGCGTCTTGAGCACACGCGGACTCTCCTGAAGGGAGCCGGCGTGAGTACACGACGCGAATAACGCTGAGGGAAAAAGAGTAGAGAAACACTGACGATCCTTTTCTTGGTCGTGCGACGCCGATACCCCTTAGTCACTAAAGCTGTAGTCCGATCCGGACTCGGAAGAAGACGATACGGAGTCCTCTGACGACAACGACGACGCTGACTCGCCACTGGCATCATCATCATCGTCGCTCGAATCGCTGCTGTGGCGGCGGCGCCGTCGAGCAGCTGGTTTAGCGCGCGGCTTAGCGGGGAGAGGAGCGGTGGTGGCAGTGGGCCTCTTGCTGTTTTCCCCAGAAGCCTGCACACTTCTATCGGCACTCTTCTTTGCCATTCCGAGCAGTAAAAAATCATCATCATCGTCGGCCGCGAGAGGAGGCCGCCCTCTGGAACTCGCTGCGCTGTCCCTTGTAGGAAGGGCCGTGGTCGCCGTCGCGTTTGGAGCCGCAGCGGTCAATGGGACAGAGGGGAGTGCACCAAGTCCAAAGCCGTCAAGGTTGAAGTCATCTACCATAGTCGTCGTGGGAGCCGCAGTGGCATGAGCAGACGAAGTCGCCTCCTTTCTAGGCCTGCGCCTCACCAATTTGGAGCCATCGCTTGAGTTGTCTGTGTCGCCGATGTGCTCTTTTTTAAGCGGCCGCGATGCAGTGCTGCGCCGCGCGGCTGCGACGGGTCCCTTGGACGAAACACTTCCCTTGGCCTGTTTATGCACCGGTGGCGCGCCGGTATCACCCATACCTACGATCCGCTCGCCTTCGTCGTCGCTATTGTCAAACGCCCAGTCCTCGTCCGAGTCACTGTCGTCGTCGTCGTCGTCGCTGTTCTTCTTGCGTCGCCGCTTCGCTGCCGTCCTCTTCGGCTTTGGCCGCGCGGCTCCAGTGCCGGGCAGTGAGACCCCAGCGACACTCGCATCATCTCCACCAGTCACACGCCGGGCGCCACCGCCTGCCTTTACAGCCTTCTCCGCATCTTTTTGGAGCAAAAGCCGTACCCTGTCAGACAAAATTGGTACACGCAGCCGCCGTGCATCAATCGGCCTTTTGACCTTCTTACGCTGTATCGTAGCAATTTCTGCCTCACGCTCGGCGTAGAAAATCCCCAGCTTAGTGCGCAACACTTTGAGGTCCTCCATCCACATATCTTTTGGTGTGCGGGCTTCCATGGAGGCAGTGTCGTTTCGTGCCCGAGACAGCTGCGCCTCCAGCCGCGCAATCATCTCTGCGGTCAGACTCCACAGCTTCATGCCAAGCAGATAGTCATAGTTTCGAGTCGCACGTCGCACCTCCGGCGACTCTGCAGCCTCATCAGCGCCACCGTCAGTAGCGCCCCCCATACCCAGCACATCCTCTTCGCTCTGATTCGCCGGCGCCGCATCCCCGTCCGCCCCTTCTTCATCCACGACGGTGGTTGAGGACAATTTCTTTTTTGTTTGTGGTGGGAAAGGAACATATTGTCGCCTCTGCAAATCATCGAGCAATTCCTTCTTTTTTCGTTTTGTCACGACAAGTGTTCCCTCCACGACTTCGCGTACAAAGCGAGCCATGTTCTCCAGCTTGCTCGTCAGCCGACGTAGCTCACCCAAGAGGTAGACTTTGCGCCTGGCGTAGTAGTCGAGGCGCACGAGGTAGAACTCCTTGAGCACCGACTCCGCATCCAAGTACTTGGTAATTTGACCTTCCTTGTTGAAGGCGATGATATTAGTTGCGTGCACGTACTCCTTCAGCTGTAGCCGCTCCTCCACGACACCCTGCGCCACCCACTGCTCCAGCACCTGAGGATGAAGAAAGACCTCAAAATCCACAGTCACATCTGTCGTGTGCTCGCGGTACTGCACTACAAACTCTTTCTCTCGCAGATCCTCCAAGAACTTTTTATAGACCTGCGTCCACACGCCGATCGGCAGCTCTGTGATCGACACCATCCCGTCGGGGCGTATCTCATACTTGCCGTGCGAAACAAATTTACCGGGTTCCTTTTCCTCGATTGTTCCGGTGAAGCCGAAGTACCATGGATGCATCTTCAGCACCTCCTCGCCCCGCATGAGACGCTCAAGATTGTCAATGATCTCCAATGGGTTGTAGTTCGGGATGCTCGTGCTGAACCCGGTTCCAATGCCCGTTGTGCCGTTGACTAAAACCATCGGAATGATCGGAACGTAGAAGAAGGGCTCCACCGAAAGACCGTCGTCGTCCTTATATTCCACCACGAAGTCGTCGGCCGGGTGAAAAAGAACTCTGGCGAACTGCATGAGTCGGGTAAAGATGTAACGTCCCGCAGCGTGATCCTTACCACCGTGCAGACGCGTACCGAACTGACCATCCTTGCGCAGCAGCGGGATGTTGTTGCTGCCCACAAAGTCCTGCGCCATTGCAACGATCGTCTGCACGAGAGACTGCTCCCCGTGGTGGTACGCAGAGTGCTCCGAGACGTAACCGGCAAGCTGTACCACCTTGATGGAGTTCACTAGGTTGCGCTTGAAGCACGAGAAGAGGATTTTGCGCTGACCAGGCTTGAAGCCGTCTATCGCGCTCGGGATGCTGCGCTCGCAATCGGCAATAGAGAAAAGAATCAGCTCCTTGTCGACAAAATCACGATACGACACCTGTCGCACGTTGTAGTCCATCGACTCATTCACATTCACATTTGTTTTGAAGTTTGTGATCCACTCCTTTCGGTCCTCCACGCGGTCCTTGCCGAATGCCATGACGATGCGGTCCTCCTCGCTCTCCTCCTGCTCCACAAAGCTGAGGCGGTGCCGATCAATATTCTCGAAGTATTCGCGGCCCTCCTCGGAACCAGATGTGCCGAGACCCTTGTAGTAGCGAATGTGGTAATTGCTGAGGCTGTCACCAACCGCCCGCTTCCACTCGAAGTAGTCTGGCATGGAGAAGAAGGAAATGGTCTGGCCGGCACCGCTACGGCCCTTCGGTCGGGCCTTCACAATGGGTGTAATGAACTGCTGTAGGAAGCCAGGCACCCGAAGCAGGTTGGGCCAGAAGCAATGAATAAAGTTGATTAGCAACCCTTTAATGTGCGAACCATCGTGATCTTGATCAGACATAATCATGAGGTGCCCGTAGCGAAGCCCATCGGCACTCTCATACTTCTGTCGGATGTCGAGCCCCATAATCTTCATGACGCACTGAATTTCCTCGCAGGCTGCCAATTTCTTCAATGATGCCTCGCGCACATTGAGGGGTTTGCCACGCAGCGGGTATACACCAAAGTAGTCGCGATCCTTCACAGCCAAGCCAGCCGTGCAAAGCGTCTTCGCCGAGTCACCCTCTGTGAGGATCAGAGTGCAGCGATGGCTGTTCTTGCCGCCGGCCTCGTTAGCGTCGTCGAGCTTCGGGATGCCCAAAATTTGCTTTCGGTCCGACGACCTCATCTTAGACGCCATCTCCTTCGCAATTTTGCTGTTCGCCATCTCAACTGAGCGCTCGACGATGCCGGAGTTCATGATGTAGTCGATAATGCTGTTGGGCAAGTCGCACGTGCTGCCAAACTTTGTTTTGACAGTGTTGAGTGTCTCCTTCGTTTGAGAATCGAAACCAGGGTTCTCGATGAGGCAGTTGAGAAATAAAAAAATGTGCGGTCTGATCATATGCGGCTTCACATCCGTCTTCTTTTTTTTCTTGGCTTGCTCCACCACCTTGCTGATGATTTGATCCATTATGTATTTCACATGTGTTCCACCGCGGGTCGTAGCAATGGAGTTGACAAAACTGACTTGCTGTGGGCCGATGTTTGACACCCGCACGCACACCTCCCACCGGTCATTAACACGCGCGTAGCTTGACGCCTTCTTCTCCTCGCCCATGGTGGGGTACAGATCAACATACTCTGGAAAGGTAGTGCAGGCAATACGCTCATCATTCAAAAAACATTTGAGTGTCTTGTCTGTGCACCCCGCAACATCGTAAACCCGACGCCTCATCAACAGCAGCATATCTTCGCTGAAATTATCAACGTGGAAGCGGGCGAAATCGGGGTAGAAGGTGACCATGGTGTAGTCCGCGCTTTCGCACGGCACGATGATGGGGTCTTCGTGCTGTACCATGTTGTTTGTCCACTTCATGTAGAACTTCTTGTGAGAACGGCTGTGCACCGTCTCCACCTCGAACTGCTTTGAGAAGACGTTCGTCAGCTTCGCGCCGAAGCCGTTGCGCCCGCCTGTCACCTTCGCCTCCTCGTCGTTGTAGTTGGAGGAGGTGAGGAGATGCCCGAAAATCATCTCCGGCACCCACAAATTGTGCTCCCGGTGCCTCTGGATCGGAATGCCCTCGCCGTTGTTGTACACACGCACGTATTCGTCTGTGATCCAAACTCGAATGACCGTCTGACCGAGCGGGTCGCGGACTTTATTGTCTGCCGCATTGACCAATATCTCATCAAAGATTTTATACAATCCAGGTGTCCAGGTGCACTTGCGTTGCTTCATAATGTTCTCGGCTTCGTCATAGACCCATATGTCGTCTGTCACTGGCTCAATGGTGCCAATGTACATGTCAGGACGCGTGAGAATGTGTTCATGTTGCGTCTTCTTTTGGTAAATCTGTTCCACTGTTCTGACCATCTTTGTTTTTTTTGTCTTGGGCACGCGCCCTGTGTGCCTCTTATGTTTATACGTGTATCTGTATATATATATATATATATATATGTGTGTGTGTCAGTATGCCTGAGGTTTGCTGTAAGTATGTGTATATATCTATGAATGTGGAGATTGGCCGCCAACTTGACCGCTGGAAAACGATCAAGCAGGGGAAAGGAGGGGGGAAGGAGGAGAGGGGGGGGTCAGCGACCTATAAACGCAGAGTGGTCCGTGAGTGGATCTCTCTCTCTGCGTATAAACATGTAAGTATATAACTAATAATATATATATTTATATATATATATATATTGTGTGTGTGTGTGTGCGCGCGCCTCCCCTGCTTTCTCTTCAGCTGTTATACTTGTTGCTCAACCTCCCCTCCAAGTCTGCAGACCACGGCGTGCGTGCCGACGGGTGTAGGGAAAAGTGGAAGTTAATAGGCAGAAGGTGAAACCCACCAAGCCTCACCAACAGAGACAAACAGTCGCGCAGCAAAGGGTGTGCCCCATGAATGGGGAGATGGGGGAGTGGGGTTATGGACAAATGGATGTGAAACGCAAACTAGCTCTCGAGGGCAATGTCGAGACAACACTAAATTGAGGCTCAAAAAAAGCTGCGCGTACGTCCGCCAGATATAAATACCTGCTGCAACAGGCCGGTGTGTGTGTGTGTGTGTGTATCCGTGTGGGGGTCAATAAAGATGTCGAGTCAGACGTGCAAACCGAGAGCAGGATCCAGAGGTGAGGGGGGAAAAAAACAAAGGCAAAAAAAGTAAGAGGGGATAAAGCAGAGAAATGAGGAAGAAAGCATGCCGATCAAAACCCAGAGTTCTCTCATTGACCACGCTGATTGGACTCAAGATGTGTTTAGTCGCCTCCGCAGTAGCAGAAAGGTGTGAGGAACGACATGTCAAGCCCCACTTGCACATTCATGGGAGACAACATAGTAGTATACAAAGGGGGAAAATAAGGAAGCAGAGCGCTGTCGTGGTGAAATGCGACACAACCCCCCCCCCCTTCGCACCCACCCCCTCACCTAACAGACTAACATCAGAAGTGCTACAGTGCCGCCCTTACTGCCAAATCCCAGTCCCCTCGCACACCCATCCCCCCTCCTCCACGTGCCTTTTTTTTTTCCTTAACCAGTGCTGAGAAAAGGGGAAGTGACGGAAAGTCGCTCATCTCATCGGCAGAAATCGATGGCGCTCTCGAGCAGCGCACGCACGCCCGCCCTCGGCATGAGATGTGGGTCATTAGAAGAACGGAGATCGGGGGAAACACGTTGGGGGCACTTAACATGCGTAGCTATACGAGCCACGGGACTTGAGGAGGGCAGACTGGAAAACGGCATGCTCGGTGCTGCCCTCCAGGCGCAGCATCTCGTCGTACACCCAGTCTACATACCGCTGCGGTAGCAAAAGCTGTACACCCCGGTCTTCACTGCTGCGATGGAGCACACCCATGCCCAACAACGTCGTAAGCACATCTGCCTCCTCCAGCCGCACAGCCGCTGCGATCTCCCGAATGGTTGTCCGCTGTGCAAATACAGCTGCTCCTGTAATCGGTGAGCTGCCCGTCGGGGACTGAGCTGCTGCGTTGAGGTCTGAGACTGCTCCTTTGGTCACAAACGGATGGGTGGTAGCCTCCAGTAGCACCTTGCCATCAAAAGAAGGTAATCGATCCCGTACGCTGTCGGCCACTCTCTTCTCGTGCTTCGCACTCGCGTCGGCGCGGGACCGCTTGCGCGCAGATACAAAAGATTTCGAGTGGTGTTCATGAAGCTTTCCTGGACCTTCGCCGGAGTGACAGCCATCGGCACCGTGCTCTCCCTGCACCACACCGTCCTCTGCCACATGAATGATCACGTCCACCGACGCAGCGCCGGCGCCAACGGCATGAGACACATCCCTTCCTGATAAACGGGCTTCTTGCGATGCATACGCCTCAGCGCCCTGCGCCCCTTTGAGGACAGTCATTTCCCCGTCGCCAGTGTCGACGCACACCGCAGAAGCCCGGCGCATAGCGTTGAGCGTCTCCTTCATCCACCGCACGATCGCACGGCGCCAGAAGTGCTGATACGCTATGGCACCCAAGTCGGAAAGCGGCTTTTCCGGGGTGCCAATCTGCTTCCGGCGGTAGGCGAGCTCGTAGCTCACAGCGATCATAAACTGGCCGAGATGGCGAAGGACCTGAGGTGGTGACGAGGTACCTGGGGCCGCACCATCTACCGGCGACGCCGCTGGTCGAGAACGGCTCGCGCGACGACCAAAACATGGCAAGGTGGCAATGCAAGCCAAGTTGTACTCGCTCGCATGCTTCTCCCACGTGAAGAATCCGGCGAAGTACATGGAAGAGGGGTCAGACGCGTACTCGGGGAAGTACCGGTGGTGCAGACACAGCACATAAAAGTAATAATTGTGTACGTCATGTCCCGCTAGTTTGTTCTCCAGGAATGACTTGCCAATGAGAAAAAGGTGACGACAGTAGGTGACGTGCTGACCGCCGTTGATCTTGAAAAGGGAAAGGCCCCGCACCTCGTCGCGGTATATCTCTTCCCCCGGCGGGCGCAGCCGACCTGCACGGTAGGTGCGGGTCTCGTAGTGCATCTGCTCGTAGGTTGAGTAAATCCTGAGAGAGAAGGGGCACAGAAACGCGTCCCGGATAAAAGGCTGCTGTTGCACTTCAGCTGACACTCCAGCGGAGGTGTCAGCACCCCTGTCCGCAGCGACAGAGGCACCAGTCGGGCAGATCGACGCCCCCACCGCCTCACTCCACGGAAGCATCGGGTCATACTCACTGTTCATGAGGCCGAAAGGTGCGTAGTACCAGGGGGCGAACACGTAGGTGTTCAGGTACACAAAGTAGCGCACCGTGGTCGGGGTGCGGCAGTCACGCAGGAGGCGCTCCTCAAAGTAGTCCAGCTGGCGACGAGCCCGCTGAGTGCGGGCCATACCGGGAGTTACCTCCACATATGCGCTGCTGAGCCACGGCTGATGCAGGACCTGTGACAGGCGAAGCATGTCATCGGAGAGACCATACGGTGACGCAGTTGTATCCAGTGGGGAAGAAGGAGCCCCTGGATTTTCGTCAACGTGAGAAAAGGCGGAGCGCGCCACCGCTGCTTTCACGTAAACGACCTTCACATCGAACCAGCCGCTGAGCCGGTGGTCCACCTCTTTGACCCGCACGAAGGCATAGAGAGGTGCGCCAGCGTCGTTGGCATCAGTCTTCGTGTTACCAGTCATCACTGACGTGCGCGACGTGACGGGACACTGCGTCAGATCATCGCCCCTCTCTTGCAGAGAGGAGGTCGCACTGTACGGAGATGCACTCGATAGTGTGGTGTCTCTGCCAGCCCAGGAAGCAGTGGCGAGCGATGGCGGCTGCCACAGGCGACGCACCTCTAGTATCACACCGGGTGCCACCACTTCCCTTGGTGTACCCTGACTTGCTGCTGTTCCACTACCATAACTACCGAGGGCAGAAGTGCTGCTGCCGGCACCTGTTGTCCCCCCTTTGCGAAACAGTAAGGATGGGTAGAGCAGTGTGGGAAGAGCGACTACACAGCTCACCTCTGAGTTGAGAATCCCTCGCGACATGAGGAAGTGAGAGATGAAGTGAAAGAAGAGGCGACCTAGCCTCTCCCCCCCATCCCTACTGCACGTGAGCGCATGTGTGACAGAAAGTGGGGAAAATATCGATCGAGGAATTCACACGTTCACCAAAACAAAAGAACGAAAGCGAGAGATGAAGGAGATAGATAAAGACACGACATCTTTTGCAAATGAATGAAGCATCTACGAGATTAAGTGAATCTAGAGAGGTGCGCCACTGCAAAACCGAGCATCTCGAGAAATCGGAGATTAGATAGGTGTATGTACACACACACATATATATATATATATGTATATGTGTATTCCATGCCAGGAAAGCAGCGTACAGCCATCTGCACAATGTGAAAGACGCTTCCAAAAAGAGGGGGAGATCTTCACATCCTCGTCGATACGCGCAAGCGTCCACCATGCTCTTCACCCCCGACGCAACCTGGCTTGCGCGCAGCCGCGCATAGTATCGCCCGTCAATGTTAAGTCACCCAGGCCAGGAAGAGAGAAGACACACCCTCTGTGGTAGGGATTTGTGAGGCATGCACATACGCACCGAGAGCTACGTGCCGGTGTTCCCGAAAATAGGTAACCGTGTCTATTGGATACAACAGGCAATGAGAGTCGATCTTCAAGGACAGCCCACACCGACACCCGCAAACTCGTCGCGTGGCGGTGTAGACGATGCCACTCAAAAAAAAAAAAAGACCCCACCGCCATTCCACTCACCCTTCCCAGAAGAAAAGATCGCCTCCCGTCAGGTTTCATTGTTTATGTTTTTTTTTAATAATAGTGTGCATGTCCGTGTGCGCCTCCGTCCCCTCACTACTTCGCTGTCTCCATTTTCATAGAAAAACTTATGCATACCGAAAAAAAGATAACGAGAAGCAGAAGTGAAACAGAAAAAAAAAAAGGGTGTCTGCGCTGCTGCATCTGCTGCCACACCGAAGTGTGTGCAAACCACTCGCTATCTCTGACAAACACGCACAATAGTTTTGTCTTATGCATTCCACATCTCTTTTTTTTTGCTGTCTTCTCCCCAAAGAGACATAAAACCGCGTACACACATGCACACGCACACACTGATCGTCTTTTTTTTGGGGGGGGAGGAGGAGGAGGTTACTTGAGTACCAGTGTATGCTTACACGTACGCGTTGAAACTTTTTTCTCTGTAGATACACACAAAGTGCGCGGACCAGTGAGCTCCTCAGAGTGAGCGCGTTGACCTTCACGTCATCCTCATCACCCCTACCCCCTCCTCTCATAACGAAACCGCTTGTGCCACGTTTGACTACACGCAGGCTCACCCGCACCGATGTATCAAATATATGCGGACTACAGGTCTTCAGGTCTGTTGTGTGTGTGTGTGTGTGTGTGTGGAGGGGGGGGGTAGGTGGGTGGTGTTCCATCATCTCATATTTCCTTGAGCTCCTCGCCCCCCCCCAACACTAAATCCCATAGTGTCGTAGCTGGTGCCCTTTGCTGCATGTAAGCCTACACCAAGCGTCCATGCGCCGCAGCAGAGGAACGGCAAAGGAGGGAGCATTAACCCCCTCCCCCCCCCGCCGCTGAAAAAAAAAAAAGTCGAGGTCGGCGCAACACTATTGGCCAGCACACACCCTACAACTGCATCACATAACAAAAGAGATGAGAGACAAGATGAGCGGAGACGCGTAACAAGAAACTGAGCAACAGTCCCGAAAGGAATGGGAAAAAATAGATATACGAGCACACGCGCTCAGCCGAGGGAGGACATTGAGGAAGGGGGGGGACGCGTCATTAGAAGAAGGGACGAAAACTGGAAAAGTGGTCGGAAACATTTTGAAAGAAAAAACGCTAATAAACAAAAAAAACATGAAGAGGGGAGGAAGTGTGTCTGTGTTTTCAACAAAAAAAAGGGAGGGGGAATGCAGAAATGAATCATAAAGAAAACCTTCATCCGTATACAAACACACACACACACACACAACGAAGAAGACGCGTTGACAATGGAACTGAAAGCAAATGAAAACATCTTGAGTGTAATCAAAAGACGAGCCAACACGGAAGCAACTGAGACAAAGACACACACAGAGAAACACAGGGTGTGAGAGAGACACATATGTAAACAGAGAGGTCGCGCGCGCACGCAGTGCACAGGCCCATCTGCTGGAACCAATGCAGACTTACACAACAAATTACACCTGAGGTCGACATAATTTTTTGTTGTTGTCGCTGCTCTAGAGCACCGAAGAAAAAAAAGGGTCGGAAGTCGAAACAGGGGAATCAAACAAACACACGGAAACAGATGAATAAACTAGATAAAAAAAAAAAACAACTGACCACTGAGATGAATAACTAGTAAGCGATGTCGAGGCGTGTGTGTGTGTGTGTGTGTGCTTGATGCGAGTACAACTACAAAAGATCAAAGGACAGGAGAAAAGGGGGGGAGCACCAGCTCGAACACGACGAGGTGACACGACACTAACTGAATCACACGAGCCCTTTGTGGTGGCGGCAGCTGCTTTCTTACTTTCACATTTTTTTTCTCTATCTGTATTATTTTGTAGTTGAGTTAGCGGACCCGCCCCACCACTGACATCACCTTAAGCATCATCACTGGTCTGTCTTCGTGCTGAGACAGAGAAAGGAGAAAGGAGGGAGGAGAGCAGTTTGAGGTTACACATGCACATAAATGTGTATGCTAACACGTACACCGAAAAATGGTCTTCATAGCTTTCCATGCACACGTACACACCAAAAAAAAAAAGAGGAAGGGAGACCATTAATGAACGCGCGCTGTAAGTGAGTGGATGGAAAGCTGCAGCCACACTTGGGGTTCGCCCGCTGTCGTTGCCTCGCCAACACACTGTGTGCCCCTCTTCAGTACCCTTGCCTGCCGCAAGTTTTCTCTTGGAATGGAGAAAGAAGACGAACCCTTTTTTTCCTGGTCTCGTTCTCTCCTCCTTCAATTACCCCACCATTTCTCCCGCAAGATCAAACCTCAGTACTCACTACATTGTTGCGCAGCCACTGTTGCACCCCTCTATGCCTCCCTCCTGACAAAGAACAAACGTGACATGTGCAAGAAGGGTGTACATTATTAGCTGAGTCTGCGCAAACGTTTGATGTAGCCGGGGAAACAACATTATCAACTCATTTGGTTTTCTTATACTTCGTCACCTTCACGGATATACAACACGCCTAGAACCGTTGCCTGACTCCCAGGCGTCATGCAGGGCATCAAAGACATGTGAAACACGTGCACGGAATACACACAGCGCAAATGATGAACGAAAAAAAGATCCGAGAAAGGAAAAGAGTGTGAGACTGGAGAAGCGGGCGAGACAATAGCCAAATACTGGTAGAGAACGGAACGGAGGCACCAGACTAGAGCGGCGGCAGCGGAAGAAGCACAAAGCACAAAGAAAAACGAAAGCAATGGCACAAGCATAGGCATGCATAAACGCGCATACGGGAAAGCAGCAAGGTAGCAAGCTCCACAGGTCGTAGGTGTACGAGGGATGGGATAGGAAAGGAGAAAACGGAAAGGAAACAAGAGATTGTGAAGGGAAATGTGACGTGGCATGAGAGGGGACTACGTTTATGGATAGAAGACACGCATATATATATATATATATATATATATATATATATATAT
>CM007348.1:664243-748327 GCA_000333855.2 Endotrypanum monterogeii | reverse complement strand
TCAAGTACGGCCTTTTTTCCCACACACCCCCTCCGCTTCCCCCGCCTCGCGGGCTGCATCACAGCCACGCCCATTATACCGGTCGGCACCCGGAGCATTCCTCCAGATGGCGCCCAGGCTCCCCCGACAGTCAGCAGTGACGATCGACCGAGGTGTGCTCGGGTCGCATCGGCAGATGGGGTATCATATGGGTGCAACAGGCACGCTGACCGTCCCAGGATGCTTCAACGGAACCCCACCCGGGACCTAGTCGCCGATACCCATAACCACCACTGGCCTCAACTATGAGGCAGGTACTTGGACCCTGCCCCCCACCAGAGGATGCCCTGTCATTGGTGGGAGGAGAAGCGAGGGGGGCTGCATCGCCTCCCTGAAGAACTGGTGATGGAACGCGCCTCGGGCACCAGGGCAAAATAAGGTTCCCCACATAGTTGGGAAAGGAGGGGAGCGTGCGTTCGGATAGAAAACTAAACACGAAATAAAACAACAGGAGAGCAGGGGCATTTAGTGAGGGGAAAAGGGGCGCGCAACGACCGCCTGAGGCGGTGTGTACTTGAACATACCATGTTGATTGCTTCGGGGCTAAAATCGGATAACGAAAGCCTTGATCGCTGCGTTAAATTCACAGATTTGTGGTTGTATCAGAGCGAACAAAAAAAAAAGGGTGGTAATGCATGAATACAAGTTACGGGGAAGAGGAAGGGGGGCTTTGAGAAAAAAAAAGGTACTTGAGCTTTTTTTTTTGGTTGTACGCAACGAAACTAAAGAAAAGGAGCAAAACCAAAAAAAAAATTGATGCCCATTCACTGATACGGCCCTGATACACCCCCCGCACGCCGATGTTCGTGGCTCCTTTCGATCGTGCGTTTGTTTGGGAGAGTGAGTAGGCGGGCGTCATATGGAAAACAAGAGGAGATCACGTACAAAAACAAGCAGTGGATGAGTCTTCGCATGTCATTGATCACACTTCCAGGATGTATGTATGTGTCTGTGTGTGTGTGTGTGTGTGCGCTGGTGGGGGGAGGAGGGGGGAGGGAGCGTTTATACTACGGTGGGAGTACAGCAGATCCTGCCCTTTCAACCCTCTACTTTCCACCCCACCCCATCCAAGGAGTTGAGAAATAGAGGGAGTGGGATGGGGTGTGTCAATGGGCGAGAGGTCACCCTGGGCACGAGCAGGTGCAACCAAAACAAGGAAGGGAGGACTGAAGGGAGGGCCCATACAGTCGCCTCCCCAATACATGTTTCCATGTACAAATAAATGAGACAAGTAAAACGTCAGAATAAAGAGAAAAAAATGTTTGGAGAAGACACAAACGGCCACACGTGATCGACACACACACACACACAGACAGACACACAGACACGCACAAAGGGAGAGACACACAAAAGACGTAGGGGAAAAAAAAGGACCTCCTAGGCACACCTGAACCAAAAAAAAAAAATCTACGCATGGGACAAGTGCGCAGACGTGCCTCCTCCAGAGCGACGAGTGGGAGAGGAAGCCTTTCCCCAGCGCTCATTGCCAGTAGCCCCCTCCACTTCATTACAAGTAGGCAGCTGTACAGGACAGCTCGAGTCTCTGCATGTTGGAGCACCGACAGTTTCGTACGTGCCCGTAGAGCAAGTCAAACTTTTTTTTTTTGACGATGCGGGTGACCAGGCTTACGTTCACAAGAGGACGACATCGAAGAATGGCACCGTGATGAGGCAGGGGTATTAAAGAATAAAGCGTGTGAGGACAGAGCAACCGCACGAGAGAGTCGCTCGGACGTGTGCGTGTGCAGGTGTAAGTCGTCCTCACATTGTCGTCGACTTCGAAGCACTGCTGCGGGATGTGGTGGGGGGAGGGAGGGAAGGAGGGAAGGAGGGAAGGAGATGCATGCAATTGAAACACATGAAATCGCTCACTCCACAAAGCATACCAGTGATGCCCCCTTCTTCGGAATATATACATGTGTACATACGCATGTGTGTATGCACCACATACTCCTCAACCAGCGGGCTCTCTCCCCTTCTCTTCCCCTCACAGCTTTCTCCCCCCCTGCATAGCCTCAAAACTAAGCACAAACTCACGATACCGATCGCACCTCTGCCAGCTCGGCTGCCAACGCCTTCACCTCCTGCGTAACATTATCTCTGGCGTGCGCCTCCAGTTGGTAGAAAAAAAATGGCGTCTTGTACCACTGCGGGTGTTGCAGAAAGCTCTTCAGAAATCCGATACGCCCCTTCAGGAAATCAACCCGGGGAAAGTGACTGTACTCGCGCTGGATGTTTTCGGCGTAGCGGTGACGATACGTTTCCGCGTCCTGGTGCCCAAGGATGGATAGGTCCAGATCCAGAAACACATGCAGAGGGTCGTCGTCGTGGCTCTGCAGGAGAGCATTCGTCTCTGCGCTCACCTCGTTCGATAGGGCACCAACTGCACCAGGCGGCAAGCACAACGATTGCTTCGGCTTCACCAAGAGATGCTCCTTTGTCTTCAGTATGTACGTGGTCGTGGTGTCGCGCACGAACTTCATCGCCTGCGCATCAGCCCATAGCAACGACACGGCAGAAAAAGGCAGACTCTCACCACTCACACTACCCTTGACCTCGGTGCCACAACTTGTGGACGGTCGAGTCGATGAATCGAAGCCGTGAGCCGGTGTTCCTGAGCTCGACGACGCTGCGGCGGCCTCGCTCTCACGCTGCATTGTCTGCATAAACTCCGCGGCAACCACTGCGCTCGCCTCCTCGTTGTCGCTGCGCGTCGGATCGTACACGACGTCGTGGAAGAGAACAGACAACAGCAGAGATGTACCAGTCCATTCGTGTGCGACTGCATCTACTGCCGATGCCCCTGCTGGGGGTGATACCGACGATGAAGCGCACTCGGAAATCATGGATGGCTTGTATGCCCCGTGCCACCCGTGCTCTTCTTCGTACGCAACAAGTTGCCCAAGCATCTCCTCCAGGTGCTCGAGAGTGTGATAGTGCCGCTGCGGCTCTGTGTAACGGTCGTAAATAAAACGGTGGAAGTTCTCCTCGGCCACATTGCGAAGGTTGCACGACGGCTGTGTATTCGTGCAATTGAGATAGGGGGGAAGAAGACGAGCTAAGCACCGCTCCCAGGCGCGCCGAACCAGCGGAATTTGCTCGTACGTAGGCTTCCCTTCAGACATGTATGTTCACGTCTATCCTTATCGAACGCTCTGCTCTGCTACTGTGTGTGTGTGTGTGTGTGTGTGTTATTTTAATTATTTTGTGTGGATATCGTTGTAATAAAAATGTATATTTTTGACCTTTGGAGGAGCAAATGGTCGGATGTGCCACTATTGTTGTGTCTCCCTGGAGCAACCTCCCTTCCAGTCAGGTGTGAGAAAAGGAGGGTATTGGGAGGGTCAGAAACAAATGCAAAAGAGATATGTTTTTTCCATGCAGGACACAGTGAGCCAGTGAGAAAAAGTGAGAAGCAGGGGGATTGGGTGGCGCAGACGCAACTGCGTGAAAAAAGAGCGCAGAGGTGTCCAACAAAAAAAAAAACACAATGCAGAGAAAGCAGTGGAGAAACAAGGCAGATGCAGAGATACTAATCGAAGGCGGGAGCACACCGAGACCGCAAGGAAAGGCAGGCGGCGTCAGTGACATGGTCAGAAAACAGTACGAGGAACTGTGTCCAACAGCGTACACACTCGCCGTGACGACCACCACCACCCTCACCCCCTCTTCACATCCTAGACCCCTCGGATCTTGCCCTCAAGGGCGATCACGTACAGATTAGCGATATGCGTTCATGTGCATGAGAAAGGATGAGTACCCTCACAAAACCATTGATGAGTGTTGCCTGACCTACCACCCTCCTATGCAGCTACTGCCTCCCCCCTGCCCTCCCCGCACACATGTCCACACCTGGAGAAAGGTGAAAGGCCTGCTGAGCTCAATTACAGGGAAACGAGAGTCACAGACAGAAAACGCCAACATCGCAACCAGCAGCAACACACACACACACACACACGAGCTGCCTCCACCACTTCTATGGCCTTCATCGGCGTTACTCCTCAAACCGATTTCGGCGACTCCAACGTAGCAAAGTACGCGTGTGCGTCTGTAAGTACAAAAGTCAAGTAACGAGCTCTGCACGCCACGTCCCAGACCCCCCCTCCCCACCCTCACCACACACTAGAACAGTAAAATGCTGTGTACATGTATATATATATATATATATGTGTGTGTGTGTGTCTGTGTGGGTATGTATATTTTTTTATAAAAAGTGCCCTATTCTTCTCTACGCCCCCCCCCACATCAGACACTCAACAACACTCCCGCGCCAAGAAAAAAAAAGTGAAAAAATATATATTTTGAAAAAAGAACACAACAGGGAGATACTTGACGAATGAAAGAGCAAGGGGAGAGGGCTAGACGTGCAAACTAGAAAAATGGAGGTAAAAACATTAAAAAAATAAACAGAAAGCCCCTCCGAGAGGGGCACGATCAGACGTAATCCCATCAGTGGAAAAACATGAAAACAAGCACAATGCGATGCTGGTTCAAGTATCTCAAGCGCGGAAGCAAGAAAATATGCCCCACTGAGAAACATACGCACACACACAGAGAGAAACATTCTTAAATCGGGCAAGCCTTCAGTTGACTGATCTGGCCATACAGCACACAAGCCCGACCACATGACGTTCCCCCCGACCCCTCTTTCGGCCCATCGCATGTAATGTGAATCAGCGGCCGGGGTCCATCAGTGCCCTCCCCCATGGCAAACACTCAAGTACGGTCTTTTTTTCCCACACACACCCTCCGCTTCCCCCGCCTCGCAGGCTGCATCACAGCCACGCCCATTATACCGGTCGGCACCCGGAGCATTCCTCCAGATGGCGCCCAGGCTCCCCCGACAGTCAGCAGTGACGATCGACCGAGGTGTGCTCGGGTCGCATCGGCAGATGGGGTATCATATGGGTGCAACAGGCACGCTGACCGTCCCAGGATGCTTCAACGGAACCCCACCCGGGACCTAGTCGCCGATACCCATAACCACCACTGGCCTCAACTATGAGGCAGGTACTTGGACCCTGCCCCCCACCAGAGGATGCCCTGTCATTGGTGGGAGGAGAAGCGAGGGGGGCTGCATCGCCTCCCTGAAGAACTGGTGATGGAACGCGCCTCGGGCACCAGGGCAAAATAAGGTTCCCCACATAGTTGGGAAAGGAGGGGAGCGTGCGTCAACCATTTCGCATTCAATGGTCTATCAGTACCTGTCCCGGAGAGGCGACTCCCCAGAAAGCAGATCCAGAATATATCAGTAATAGAGGTTACTGTAGCAGTTGTAGTGGTTCAGGTATGCTGGCGGCACAAATTTCTTGCTGTAGTACTCCTGGGGCGTCACATTAATGAGCTGCAGCAAGCGCTCAATATGCGTCTTGATAACCTGACCGTCCCCGTCGGGCAGCAGGGTGAAGTCGAGTCCGACGTACACCGGGAACTCTTGTTCCTCTACCTTCTTCCAATCGACGTACACCACTTCCTCGTCATCCTCTTCAACCTCCTTAGAACCGCCGCCACCGAGCATCGCATTGACGTTCCCAACATGCACGCCTGATACGCTGTGAAAGCGGCGCCAGCGATTCTTGAAGTAAGCAATCTTTTTCGCAAGGTCTCCCGTCTCTAGAAACTTTATAGCAATCAGGACGCAAGCTGGCAGTATCTCCTTGCGGTTGAGCTTGCCCACCATGCCTTGCACCACAAGCCGCTCAAAGTACCAGTAGGCGTACGCTGTGGTGGTGAGGTCCAGAAGGGAGTTGTCCTCCAGCGCGTAGACCAGCAGCTCGTGTTTGATTTTACGAAGGTGCGTCAACTTGATGTCGCGGACTTCGAGTTCCGGGTGCTGGATGTAAAAATTATGATTGAGATCTTTCTTTAATATTTTCTTGTCGACAAAAGAAATCATGGAGACGCGGTACGAAGGGAGAGAGATCATCTTGCGGCGGCGCTCACCACCGGTGATGTTGCCAGTGTCGAGGAAGTACGCATTCGCGAAAGCCGGGTTGTTGCGGCACTGCTGTCGCGCAAGTATTTTTCGATAGCTTCGCACGTTACCTTCGCCACTGATGATGCCACCCTTGCCGCGGTTGTGGTGGCGACGACGGTTGCGCGCGATGGAGGAGCTGCGTGAGCTGCCGCGACTTCTCCGGCCTCTGCTGCTACGACTGTCACTACTGCTACCGCGGCTGCGGCGAGCCCCGTGGATCGAAGACGAGCAACTCTGCACACGGCTGCTGCTGCCATGACGACTGCGTGAGCTGCTGCTAGAAGAAGTGCTTGACGACGACGACGACGACGACGACGACGACGACGACGAATGTGTCGAGAGGTCGGTATCTGAGGAACTAGAGCTACCGACCACGCAGGTCATCTCAACCACATTTCGGCGATCTGCGTAGTTAGCAGCGAGGTACTTGCTGTTCACCACAAAATCCTGATACTCGCCGGCGATCTCGTTTCTGTCCTGCGAGTGTGAAAAGTAAGACAAGGAGGACGAAGACGAAGACGAAGACGAAGACGAAGAGGAGGAGGAGGAGGAGGAGGAGGACGAGCTCCCTTTGAAGGATGACCTGGATGTGCTGCTGCTCGCGTTGGACTCGCCTCGGTAAGGATGAATCACCTGATCCTCCTTCCAAAGCGATGTGACGCGCGGTTCAAACTTGGTCAATATAGTGCACAGTGACACCGGTGTAGCGGCCGACTGCGCCAGCCACAGTTGTCGACGCCGCTTTTTGATCCGCTTTCGGCGACGGCGTGAGCTGCCTTCGGAAGAAGAGGAGGAGAAGGAAGACGATCGCGCGTGAGTATGACTAGTGCTCGAGAGGTGATGTGGTGTTGCACTCCAGTCTCCCTCCAGGGCACCGGACATTGCACCCCCACCGGATGCGGCCAGTGATCCTTTTGTCCCGACGACCTCGTCACCACCACCCGAGGCGTACTTGAGGATCCGCCTCCCACGGCTACGGCGCGAACGAGAACTGCAGCTTGAAGACGAGGAGGAGGACGAGGAGGAGGACGAAGAAAAGCTCCGCTGATGTCCGCCGCCGTAGATCCACCGCAGCCGCACTCGCTGACCCTCCCTCTTCACCAGCTCGTGGACCTGCAAGGGCACCTTGCCGCCGGCACGGGGCCGGCGGCCCTGCGGCGGTGGGACAGGGGTCTCGACTACAGCACCAGTGGTGCACCCGCTGAGGGCGGAGCCGGATCTGCCTCTACCACAGGCAGGGTTACCGAGGCTTGGAGACGGCATCCCGGCAATCTGCTTAACGCCACTACTACCCGCACTGCGCCGACTATCACTGCTGCTGCTACTGGAAGACGATGAAGAGCTGCTGCTGCGACGACGGTGTCGCTTGACTGGTTTCATGCTGGTGCCCAGAGACTTCAGGAAGTACTCTTGTCGCCGGTGTCGAAGGGAGAAGTCGGAGGCAAAAACCGGACGGACTCGGTGTTGAACCTGCAGCGTTGTGCGCTGAGAAGACCGTCGTTTGACTGGTATGAGTGGGGGTGTGCCCGACACACGAGCACCGGCGTTGGTGTCGGCTGGAGTGGTGACAGGAGACTTGTAGTCGTTTCTGCTGGTGCTGCCAGGATTTATCCCGGAAGTAGGTGGCTCACTCCATCCTTCAGGAGCAGCTTTTAGCACACGCGAGACTTCATTCGGCGCTGCTTTGTCTACCTTGGCATCGGTGATGCTGAGACTACCACGAAGGCTGATGGAGTCGGAGGTGGCAGTGCTTGGACAGCTGCTGACGCCGATATTCTTGCTGCTGAGTTGAGCGACACAGCGAAGGGGGTGGGGATGTACCTCTGAGGGATTGATCGAAATCAAGAACGCAACCGCCCGATCCATACCCGAGACTTTTCTGACCGATCGAGATAAAACCCCGCTTTGCACATTGGTGCCACCCATCGAATCTATGCGAGGACATGACTTGGGAAAAGGTTCCGGCGGATGGACATATGCACTGTTTTGGGTGACATCATTTGCTGCTTTTCTTTGCGCCGCCGCACGCGAACCCTGTTCTGTAGGTATGCCATTCTGCCCAGTTTGAAGAGGCAGCGGTGGGATGACTGGGACACATGTGCGCGGCAGATCAGCCTTTTCCTTCAGCGAGTCAGATAAAGTGCTTACATCTGAAATGTGAACAGGAAGGTGGTTGTCCGCACTGGCAGTGCGGGCGTCGTGCGGACACAGCGAGGTATCGGTGTGAGACGCCACCTTCGAAAAAGGAGAATTCTTTTTTTTTTCCCGACCCGAGGAAAAGAGAGGACGTGCCGAAGATGATGCAGCTGGCGAGTAGCTCAGAAGATAAAACACTCGGAGAACCACTGTAAGTAGCCTTTCAAGGCTTCCCCCCGATTGCGCTGACTCAAGAACTAAAAGAAAAATGGTGTATGCGTGAGTGTCAACGCTTCAATGTGATGTCCGTAGCAGAAGATCCAGTTGTTGTTGTTGTTGTTGTTAATCGGGAAGAAAGCAAATAACTACCACCGGACGAAGAAATAAAGAATGGGTGGAGAGAAGGGGAAGGGAGAAAACGGAGTGGTGGTACGGGGGGCTAAGGGTGAGCGGCCAAGCGTCGCCTTGGACAATGGCTACTTGATTCAAGGGGAAAGAGAAAAGGGAAAAGCGGCCAGCGGTGGTCATCAAATATGCAGCATGGGTAAAGAAATAAGGGAGCAAGTGAACCAAGTGAAGAAAGCTTGCTTATGTGCAAATGCCGTGCTACACAGATAGATTGTATATATGTGTGCAAAGTGTGTACGCACAGCTTCACACAAGAGCTGCGCAGCTTGAAGGATGCCCGGCGGCAGAGACAGCGGGTGAGCGGCAGCATCAGAGGAGCGGCCAGGATTCCCTAAATTCGAACATGGCCCCAGGAGCTGCAGAGGCATTGATCGGTTGTACACAACCAGAAAGAGACAGATAAACCGCCCATGCAGACGCGCACACACACACACACACACACAAACACACACGACTACCAAGAAATAACAGCACCCACCGCCGGTGATTGCTGAAGAAGTATGTGCTGTGCTCCGCGTGCCCACCACCCCTCCCCTTGCGCCTTGGAGTGCATTAGATGTAGTGATAGTGATGATGCATACGCTTCATGAGAGAAATGAGCACGTCACCACGAAAGCGACCCAGTCCACCTGACGCTGCCATCACCTCGCTGTAGTACTCCACGCTGTCTGTCAGATGAGCACGGCGGTCATCCTCACAACCCGCACCCTTGACAGCGACTGAAACAGGTACAGGCTCACAGCAATGATCGCCGACTCCCAGCGGAGTGGAGTGATCCGCAATGACAGCCATTGTGGCTCCGGCAGGCAACTCCTTCCACAGCGCCTCCATGGCCAACCCACAGCGCCGAAGCATCTCCAGCTTCAGTTCGAGGTTTTTGTCGTGACCAGAGTCATCGACGCCCTTGACGTGCACCACCACAAAGTTGTAGTGTGGATCTATGATGCGGCCTGCCTGCTGCGCGGTCATGGTCGAGGATTGCAAGGCAGCCCTCACCGCGGTTTCGTGCGATGGAGGACAGTGGATTCGCAGCGCATGGAGCGCAGCCTTGACCTTCACCATAAGATCTGAGTGATAATCGCCGGTGGCACCACCGAGAGAGTCCTGCATGTTTGAGTAGCAACCGCAGCACACCTCGCCGTGTAGCCCACAGCAGATACCTAGCCCTTTGATAATACAGGTCGGTGCCAGGATCAGCCCATGAAGGCCATGGCGTACCGCGAACGACGGCACCCACCCCTTCTTGGCAGCACCGCGTAACAAGATGATGTTCGCCAAGTTCTTGCGCACCGCTTTTTCTGATGAGACTGGATCCCCTTGCTTCGCGGCAATGGAGCGATTGTGTTGGCGCCGCACCTCGTTCACGGGATGTAACTTGAGAGCCTGCGTCAAAGCAGCCGAGGCAGCCTTCACAAGCCGAGAAGTATAGACGGCAGCGGCGTACTCGGGGTGACCCTTTTCTACCGTTGGCTTGCAGTCCAGCACAAGTCGCCCGTCTTGGAGAGGGTCTGTGCCGGTAATCTTGTCTGAAAGTCTGCCGACTAACTCTGTCGACCCGTCTGCTTGCAGGACTCGCCGCGCCCCACTGAGGGCCACCCCACAGCGGTGCTCCGTGGCGTACTGCATCTTGATCATGTGGGGATAGTCGAACGGAACGCCCTGCAAATCAGTGGACACCGTTGTACCGTTCATATCGTTGCAGAGCACGGGACCCTCAGCTGTGAAGTTGCGGTCGCAACGACGGTGGGTAACATACTGATCGCTAGATGGCGTCGACAACAAGGCCTTCGCCTCGAGTTCAGGATCCTCGTCGCCGCACAGCTCCTCCGATTCGTCAGCGAAGGTGGCGAAGTTGCTTTTGAAGGCGACGTCTTCGTCCTCGAGCTCCAGCCCGGCCCCGAGGGCCTCGTAAGCACCACGGCCACGGTAGTATATGGTGGGTGGATACCCGAACATGCTGAGGTGAGCTGTGTCACTGCCGCAGCTCTTGCCAGCCATGAAAGGGTCCATAAGACCACTCACACCGTGTCGGCTCACAATATTAATGCCAGGGGTAACATACTTGTCAAGCGTCTCGCGCAGCACACATGCAGAACTGTCCACAAATATCTCCTCCGTCACCGGGAATGACGGTACTGTGGGAGCCTCGGTACCAGGGGGAGAGGCACACCGTGACACAGCTGGCACCCCTGCCACTACCTCCAGAGGTGTACGACCACCCAGCTCGCAGTAGGTATTGTCGCCGACGCCATCAATGATGAAAAGAATCATCGGTTTGGGGAAGAGTGGGGCACCGTGACACGGGATGGGTGGCGCAACGGCAGTCGCACCCCCCTCCCTCGAATCAACCGACTTTGCCTTGGCAGCAGCAGCGGCCTTGTAAGCAATCGTGGAAGGTGGCCAGTACGCTTCCGGTAGCGCATTTAACCCCATCTGCAGACTCGCAGCGGCAGACGAGCCCCCGCCCTCCCGTAGATGGGCCGGTACACCACCGTTGAAGCGGTCACCATAAAGGCGCAGCATACCCGATGCCGAAAATTTTGAAATCAAACGGGAGCTACTCCGCGGGGTCGGCGAGCACCAGTCCTCTGGGTACCCCGTGGCGCGGAAGTAAAGGTCCGCGGTTACTAGCACAACTCCCCCCTCGGCCGGAGCGGGCCACGTTGGAGGTGCTGCCCTGTCGCCGCCACGGGCTCGAAACGACGCACTCGGTGCCTCGCAAACCTCCACCAGCGTAGGCACAGACATATATGTTCCATCAGGGATACCCTCTAGTACATCCAGCCATGCCTTCATCTTCGCCGATACCAGAAAAACCTCACCCTCGACCTGTGCACATCCCGACACGTTACAGTCCGGAAGATCCAAGACACACGGCGAGCAGCTGGGATAATCAGGAAGGAGGTTCACAAAAAAAGGATAGCGGCTGACAGTGCGAGCACGTGCTACGAAGACAGCCTCGGCCTCATCGGCCAACCAGTACGGGTAGTTGTTCTCTCCACGAAGCAACGTCCCGTAAAGAAATACTAGATGGCATAGCGTGCCCATGGCGAAGAAATTCCCCTTAGGGGAAAAGGAAAGAGGGGGGACGTTCTCTTGTCTACGTCACACAAACACCCACTAAGCTTCTGCGACCGTCCCCCTTTTTTTTTGAGCTAAATTATGTACCAGAAGGTAAAGCGATGTTTGATGACCAGGGTCTGGGGGGGGGGGGAAGCCAAAGATGGCACCCTTTTGCGCGTAGTGGGGTGGTGTGATTGCAACTTACATAGTTGCAGAGGCAAAAGAAGACGATAGTTGGGAGACGTTAGGACAGCAAGGATGGCAGCAGGAGGCTGAGTCACTCATACCCACCGATCTGTACATATGTCAACATACACCCCCCCCCTCCTCGAGAGAGATGAAGGAAACGGATTGAGCAATTGAGGAAAAGTATGGAAAGGTGCACTGATGTATATCTATATATCTATATATATATACATACATACATAGATATATATATGTATATATATATGTGTGTGTGTGTGTGTGTTGTATGGGTATCGGGGATGAGCTGGCAAAAGACATGACACGAGTGGCCATCGCCCCTCGTCGGGGTCCCTCTACAAGTTCCCCCCTCCGCGACCTCATACACTTTCACTTGCTCGGCAACAAACAGTATCGCAAAACATTTGTCGGCAACGGATACGAATAAAAATACTTTGTGTCGGCGTGGCTCCAGCACACAATGCCTCCGCACACCGCCACCCGTAGACGAAAAGAGGTGCAAGGGAAAGAGAGGCGGCGAAGCAAACCGTCATTCACCTCTCTGTGGTGGATCGGTGTCTGTGTGTTGGAGAAAGAGGCGCTGTCTTGATCCATTCCCTCCCCCCTGCCTTCACCTTTGAATGGAAAGAGTGTGTATATCCACACAGATTTTGTTCGTTTAGGGTTATACTAGCTTGCTTTGCTTTGGTTGAGTTAATCAGTATTTGAAAAAGGAAACGAGGGCAGTTGGGGATGTACTTGGGCAGTCTTTCATCCCCCTCCCCCCTCCCCTCGACTATATTTTGTTGTTGTTTCTGGGGAGGAAACGCCGACAAAATGTGTAACGCGGGATTTAAAGCGGTGGAGGGAAGAAGAGAGAAGGAAGAAAGGGCCGCCACATTGAGAGAAAGAGGGAGGCCAGTCAGAGAAGCCTTTAACACAGCAGGTCGAAGATCAACGCACACGGGTGACCAGATAAGGAAAAAAAAAATAGCGGGAAAAAAGAAAAAAAAAGGACGACGTGGGTATGGATAATTTTATCCCCCCCTCTTTTCGTAGCCGTAGGAGGGAATTGAAAAAGGGATAGAAGTCGGAGAAATGAGGAGGAGGTGCGTGCTGGCTCCGTCGATTACAGACGCGCGTACACACACATACGCACGCACAAGCTTGATCTCACAGTGAGGGCTATATATATATATATATATGTAGATAGAGATCAAAAGCGCAAGACACAGATATCAATCCATGCTCAGCAGAAGAAACGTAAAAAAAAAAGTGTAAGAACAGTTCCTGTACATAGACGTGTAACAAAAACAAAAGTGAAAGAAGGCTACCAACTGAAAGAAATGGACGTTGAGTCCTCGATGATCTTCCACCATACCCCTACACTCCTTGGGGGGAGAAAAAAAGCAGGAGTAGAAATACGAATACATGAAAATAAAACAAGCGCAGAGCCACTGCAGAAACACATGCAGACGCGCGGAGTGGCAAAAAAAAAATCTAACAACAGCTTTCTGTGCAGTCGTGGCCCCCAACAGTTTACTGCTTCTTCTCATTCTACAGTAGTCCTCCTCCAGATTATCAAATGTAACCCGTGCCTCTGTGCACATGTGCATGTGTGTGGGGATGTCTCTTCCAGGGATACGTGTACTTAACGTGAAAAAGAGGGTATTGGTGAGAGTGGGAAACATATAGCATGACAAAGCTCACAAACACAAAAAAATATATATAAAGGGGGAGGTAAGTCAAGCGCGCGAGACAGAGAAAGCGGGGAGGAAGAAAATCGCCCACTTAAGGGAAATAAGCACAATACTTCAGGCAAAAAAAAAAAGAGATCAGCAAGAGAGCAGAGCTGTGGGGTACCAGCTCAACCGAGAGGCCTGTGTGTGTGTGTCTGTATGTGTGTGTGTACGGGGAACAACACAGGAAAGAGGACCCAGAGGAGTCCAGGCAGATGAATGCGAAAAAAAAAATTCAAAGCCAATTGTTACCCGGGTATACATGTGCTACCGTTTTTTTTTTCTGATTTGTGCACTTTGAAGTACAGGTATGGGTAGAGAATATACAAAAAAAAAACGCCCAATAACAACTAGCAGAGTCCTTCTCTCTTTGAAAACATACAGCATAACCAGGTAATATATATATACATATATATATGGTAGCATACGCGAGAAGTGTGGAAGGAAAAAAAAAATTGGCCCCACGTACGCCAAAAGAGGGAACTGGAGCCTTTCGAAAAACACACAGACATACACGCACACGAAAAAAAACAAAAAGATATCAACACCAACACGAGACACACCTTTTTAGTGATATACAGAATACACGACGGAAAAAAAAAAAGAAACAGCCGATTAATCGGAAAAGTTAAGTTGTAGGCATGGGTGCAAGACTGCCAATGAAAGGCATCACTGTGGAGAGCAGCAAGTGGCCATACACGGACGACAAGGCACCAAACGCAGACGCGCATCACTGCGCTCAGAGGTGAGGGCAAGTGGGTAAGACTTTGGAATATAAGCGCACAGCAGTCAAGGCGTGATAGACAAAAAACGAAGACAAGTGACCAAAGGCACATAACGCCTGAAAGTATCATAGGAACAGCTGCAGCGTCGGGAGCGCTTCGTCAAATGATCATGGGAAGAGAGAAAAGGAAGGAGGACGCATGCAGACACACCAAGGTCTCTAAAGAACGCAGGGAAGTGTAACAGTGCCCGAGGTGAGGTTGAGGAAAGGGAAGAAAAGATAAGAATATGTGAATTATGGTGCGATCCAGGTGGAAAAAAATGAAAAGTGGTCTTCATTTGCGCGAGCAGTCAACAACAGGCAACAAGAGGTAAACCCCTTTCTCCTAAGTCCAGACGCACAAGAATGCATATGCGTCTAGCACGGTGGTCTACGCAGACCTGAGGGTCTTTGCAACTGCCCTCTCGTGTTCCTCCCTCCACTGCCTGGCTTTTGCCTCTCGTTGCTGGCGCTCCCGCTCGTACTCCTCCTCGTCGACTATGTCGTAATTCTTTTCTAGTTGCTCCAGTACCCACCGGTGCTTTGCCTCAAGCTCCTTCTCCTCCTCCTCCTTCTGCTCCATGTACAGTCTATTCAGAAGAGTGCGCGCTTGTCTAGCCTTCCGTGATTTTTTCTTCGTCAGCTCCTCCCTCTTCACGTCACCTCTGCAGAGGGATCGAGATCCATCGACTATCACCCGCTCGGCCTCTTTCCCCTCTGCGACGCGGCGCTGTAGGGCCTCCTCCTCCGCCCGCTCGAACTCCTCCAGCAGCTCCCTCAGCTCCTGCCTCTCCACATCCATCTGGGCCTTCCGGCGCTTGATCTCCTCCGCGCGCTTCCTCATGACTTTATCATGATTCCTCTGGAGCTCCTTGCGCTGTTTGCGCGCCATCTCGTTACGATGCTTCTCCTCCTCTTCGCGCTGCCGGTACACCCCATCAATATCCTCCTTCCATTGACGGCGCGTTGTAGCCAAGTCGTCGTCGCTATCATCAACCTTCCTCTCCGTCTTCCTCTGAGCCTCTTTCCCCTCTGCGACGCGGCGCTGTAGGGCCTCCTCCTCCGCCCGCTCGAACTCCTCCAGCAGCTCCCTCAGCTCCTGCCTCTCCACATCCATCTGGGCCTTCCGGCGCTTGATCTCCTCCGCGCGCTTCCTCATGACTTTATCGTGATTCCTCTGGAGCTCCTTGCGCTGCTTGCGCGCCATCTCATTACGATGCTTCCCCTCCTCTTCGCGCTCTTTCTCCGCCTGGATTTGCCGCTCCCTCCTGGCCCTCCGCACTTCCTCCGAATCCTCATGGGCATGTCCACTCTTTCCTCGCCTGTTGTGCCGCTTGACCTCGGCCCGCCGCAACATCTCCGCCCTCTCCTTGGCTGCATGGATATTTGCATCACGCAGCTTGGCAACCTCCTCTTCGATGCGTCTGGTCTCCTCTTTGAGCCTTTTGGCCATCTCGAGAGCAGCCGAATCATCTTTGATTTTGCGCAACAAACGCCTCCTGCCGCTCAGGCATTCAGACTGCGCACCGCTTTTGTCGGCATTGGTGTAAACGCTGCCTTTGACGCTCACCCCTGTGTAGGAGGCGCCCTTCTTCTGTGGGCTGAGGGTAAAGCCCTTCACTGCATCGGCGTGCTTCGCTGAGGAAGTAGATGGTGGATAGCTCATGGCGAATCTGAAGAAGAAAAAAAGGGAGGTGGAGGTGTGTGTGTATATATATATATATATCTGCGTAACTCCACAGTTGGCGCGTCGATAGAGAAAAAGATAGCAGTGAGGTGAAAAGGGATTGTTGACGCGTTCCAGAATAAATTTAAAAAATAATAATAATAATAAGCAGATGGAAGATGAGCACTGGACAGCAGTGAACAAGATAGGTGTGATAGAAAAAAAAAAAAAAAGAGAGAGCGGGTTGTGGAGAAAAGAATAATAAAGACGACAAACGTGTGTGCGTGCGTATGCGTGCGTCTTTTTTTAATTTTGTGCCCGGCGTATCCGCCGCAGCGAGGTGACAGAAAGGAGAAACAAAAGAGATGTTGGAGTGTGTGTGTGTGTGTGTGTGTGTGTGTGTGTGAAGAAACACGGAAAGGAAAAGAATTACAAACACAGTCGTTTTGAGGAAGGGAGGAAGAGGAGTTAGTTCAAGAAAGGGGGGAACAAGAGGAGAGGGTGTGAGGAGGTACTTTGGCCGGTTCGTCCTCTTGGTGCCAGCGGTGGCGATGATGCGCATGCACCTGTGCACTCGGGCCTAAAGCCCCGCCTTTGCCCCTGTTGAAGTTTATTTTGTGTGTGTGTGTGTTCCTTTTTCCCCCTTTTGAGTAAAGGAGACCAGCCTTGCACCAGCAGCGACGGTTGTGAATACTTTTCTCAAGGCACCGGTGAACAATTGTTTTTATTTTTGCTTTTGCTGGTTCGTTTCGATGACGCGAAAGGTTGGACCAGATGGAATAAACTGTGAAATATGTTTACACACTAGCAAGAGGAGTACATAGAGCGCGGCAGCAGAACCCTTCGGCTTGGGAGAGGTTGGTCAAGTACCTACATAATTAGGTAGGGAGGTGAATACAGTTGGGTGAGCGTAGATGTAGGCAACAACGTGGAGTGAGACACTGTAAAGAACTATACGTGATATATACTACTTGCTGTGTATGTGTGTGTGTGTGTGTGTGTTTCTCCACGGGTAAGGATATGTTTTTTTTGTTTATTGAGAAGGGGCAAGTGCATTTTTTTCATTCCTTTAGGGTTCAAGAGTGGTGGGGAAACACAAGACTGTCGTTGTATGCGAGGAGCGGATGCAATCATGGCGATGATGATAGGCGCACGTGCAACTGAACAAGGGAACGGGGAGGGAGGGAAACATCACAAAGGAAAGACTCACAAATGTCAATGGAGTAAGAAATTTAAAAAAATTAAACTGAGAAGATGCACGAATTGATGAGAAAAGAGGTGAAATAGAGAACAACAGTCATGAACATAACCACACGTGGAGTAGCATATTCGAATCTTTTCATGAAAGTCGAGGCTACCATCCGTAATACAGCAGGACAGACGGCGTCAAGCACTGCGGTGCGTCCTGCATTCACTTCCACAAGCACCTGCACCCACCTCCCTTCGTCCACAGCTCCCTCCTCTTACCAACACACAGGAAAAAAAAAAGAGCAGCTGGGGGGGAAGTGTCACTCTTCTTGAAGAGTATGTGCATATTTGTGCGATTCAGCAGGTGGAAGCAGCGAGGGCACAGCGCCACCGGACACCGCACAGTTCAGAGAGCGGCGCTGCCGATCGCAACGATATCAGCATGTGCCCTCGGACCGCCATGACCTCTTCTAGCGCGCTGCGCTCCTATGAATTCCGCAAAATGTGCGGTGCGATATTTTATTAATTTTTTTATTGAATGAAAAGTACTCAAGGTGACATCACTCCGTTGTTTCCAATCGCCCCCGCACGAACGCCACACGCCATCTGATGTAACACAGAGCAAGGGATGTAAGGTGCACAGTGGGCGCTCAGGAAACCAAGACAAGGAACAGCGAGAAAAGGAAGAATTATTCCGGTCCCCCTCGCAGCCTATTCAGATATATATAGGCTCATCCATTAGACGCCCTGCCAGACTTGTCCCTGAGCGAGCACGCGCATACAGGAGAGAGAGGAACAAAAGAGGATGGCATGAAGGAAATAATAACAATAAAAAGAAGAAATGAAAAAGTCTGTGGAGGTCGCTAGTGCGCCGGTTGTTCGGGTATACGAATTGAGTGCTACGGCGAAACAGCATACACGGAAAAGGGGAAGCATAAAGATGAGCAGGCGTACACAACGATGTGTGGACTGTGTACGCTAGCAACACGACAGGTCAACGGATGCACCCTTGTTGTCTGCAACGCGCACACAGTTCTTGCCGATCCCTCTTTCTCCCGTCCTGTACGATGGCATCGCCTTCCTGCAACGATTGCATACACTGGCCAAGGGACACACTCGGCTGCATCCTTCACACCCCTCAGGCACCTCAGCGCAGCTTGGTGAAACCGATGTGCTCGGCATTCTCACGGAAGCACTGACGGCACACGTTCAGCTCGTACTTGCGGATCAAGGCCTTCTGGTTAGAGCAGATGACGCAGCAGCGGGAACCCTTGCCCATGCCGATCTTCTGACGGGAACGCCACTGGTCAAGATGGCCCATGGTCGATAGAAAACGACAGTGATACAAGAACGGAGGAAGCTTTTTTTTTTCCGGTACATTTAGATTATGTCAATGTGGTGAGATGTATTTTTTTTTTTTCGATGCAGTGGTACGCATGATATGAGTGCAGGCGTATACGCATTGTGTGAAAGCGTGGAGTGGGAATGGAAGTGGGAATGGAAGTGGGAGGAGCAGGAGAGTGTATACAAAAGCATGTGGGAATAAAAAGAACCAGAAGGGTGAGGATGAAGAAGGAAAGAGAGAACAGAGAAAGGAAAAACTGCGAGAAAAAAACTTTCGCATGTGTGTGCGTGTGTGTGTACTGCGAGTCGGACTCTACGTGGGAAGCCAGTGCGGATACCGCCCCTCTCCCTTCCTTTCCTCCGAGCGAGCAACAGCGCTGCTGAGCAACAAGTTGACCGCACGGAGGAAGAGGGAAAAAAAAAGGGGGACTTCAAAGGGAGCACTGTCGTGCAATCGACTAGAACTTAACCACACTTGATTCGTGCACTATCCATGCAGCAGCATCTCTTCATCTGGGAATTGCCCCTCTTCGCATCACGAGCGGGGGGGGCACAGCTGAATGGGAGTATAAGGGTACGCCTGTCGATGCACACCGAGACCGGCGCACGCATCTGTCGGCCCACAAATTTACTTTTTTTTCGCTTTTGTTTTGTGGTGACGCTGGACGAAAGTTGCTTCTTTCTATAACGATAAGCAGCGATAGCCAAATCTTCGAACTCACCGTTAGCGTTGACGTTTGTGCAAAAATGCGTCAGCTAGAGAAAGAGAGAGAGAGACACTACACAGCGGGGGAGAGAGGAGCGAGGAGGGCGATACAAGATAATAAAGCTAAAACGCACCCACCCACACACACACACACACGCACGTCCAAGCACGCGAAGCTGATATAGCCCCTTTCCCTTTCTCCCAACCTTCCTCTTCCACTTCGCTTTGCTGCGCACTTTATTGAGGTGTTAATGACAAATACATTACTGGGTATGTTCCACCGAATATGATTCACGGAAGCCCCGCTCTTTTTTTTAAATCCACTCCGTGTTCGCAAGTGATCACATCGACTTGACCTCGTGCTTCCTCCCCATTTTCAGGGCTTCCGCGCAGCCGGCAGCGGCAAGGGGAGTCAAGAGAACGTACACTGAAGTTGAGCAAAAAAAAAAAAAATGTCGAGAAGAGGTAAGAGGAGCGGGTGCGGTCTGCTTCGCCCTCTCACTGGATATTAAAAAGCGATAGACGTCAGCAAAGCATACAAACCTGAGGATCAGACAACGTTTCGGGTATCCCAGAAGGTGAGAAACGAGGGAACGGGACATGAAGGTGCAACTGCATGCAACGGAAACTGCACAAGTAGCTGTGTTCCTTCCAAGTCACGAATACCCTACTTCCCTGCTTCAGTGCTCCCTCCAAAAACAAATTCTACGATGCCCTTTCGCCATCCCTCACACGTCGTGCTTCACAGCTCTAAGCAAAGTCGTCCAACAAACCTAAAAGCAAACAGCGTGTGGCGATGTACGTCTTGCTTCCCTCGCCACTCCCATCAAGGGGGCTGTAGTACTCCCACCAGCGGGACCCGCCGCGGATCGTTTCCACTACACCTACCAGCAGATCTGTGTAGAAGCCACGCAGCGATCCCTTTGTCAAGCCGCCGTTAGCGATACTGGTGTTGCCCAGAGCATCCAGATAGTGAAGCCTTAGTCCGTGAAGGAAAACCACGTTGGCAGAGGGCCACACATAGCCCATCCACATGTTATGGTGCGGCAGAGCCGCCTCGCGCGCGAGACGCACCGACGAGTAAGACACGGACATCAATCCGTAGTCACTCTTCAGCTCACGCTGAGCTAGCGCAATGGTGCGCGCTGCCCTGGAGAGGTCACGCCGCACAACACCTAGCATTACAGGATAAAGATTAGCATAGCCGAAGTATGGGCTGTGTGTCCATCTGTCGCATCCAATGCGGTCACTGTAGCGCATCTCTGCGGCATCCCAATGCACAGCGTTCAGGTGAGCCTCCCAGTCAACATGAACACTCTCAGCTTCGTGCAGGAAATCGGTTTCGATTCGACTAATCAATGTACTTAGTAGTGCCACCCACGAGAATGCATCTACATGCGCTTCACGGTGGTGCTCACCGGGGCAGATAGGCCTCGGGTAATCCACCATGCCGCTTGTCGGCAGCCGGTGACCATCCCTTCCCCGCCAGCGGTAAACCAAAAGACTTTCCGGCTGGTTCTCCACCGGCCGGTGCGGCCATTCCTCCAGTGGCTTACGAGAACGACAGTGTCGAGCTAGCTCGTCCGTGGCGCCTCCGCACTGCGTGTGGTGCCACCACTTGCGCCAGCGCCTCAGTGCAGGCAAAATGGCACGCAGAAATGCTTCGTCAGCCGCCCTTTCCCTCTCAAAATAATCAGGCGTATTGCGCATCTTGCGGCGATTCGCGGTGGCAAGTCGGGTAGACTTGCGCTCCATCTCTCTCAGCAGTGACTGCAGGCCTAGGAGCAGCGTTGGAGGGGATGCAAAGGTTGGATGCTCATAGCGCAGTGCCCGCGGGGTAAAAGACCGCGTGTCCGCGCCAAATACGGCGCGATTCGGCACAAAGCCCGTTTCTGCGTCCTGAGAGCCGAGTAGCCATGAGGAGACAATGTCCTTCACAACCTCTTTGTTCCAACGTGTGAGAAACACAAGAGGCAGCCCAGTCAACGTCGACTGGCCAAACGCCTCGTCGGTCCGTGACCCGATCAGAGCGACAACGCTGCTTTGATGCCGTGAGGGCTGCAGCTGCTCAACACTCTGCACATCTCCATCCCGCCCTTGTTGGTCCCAGGCGTCGTCCATGTCCATATCCACATGCAAGTAGTGTCCGCTGGAGAAGGTCAACGAGCCGAAGAACTCTGCCAAGGTAATGGCGGCAATCCGCTCGTAGAGGTTCTTGGTGCTGTTGAACAACGTAAGCCATGGACGGAAGATCTTGGCGGTGTGCAGACGGATTGCCTTTGACCTCCACCGAAGCACGTTGGTCAGCTGGCACGTACTGAGTGCCTCGTAGCGCGGGATAAGGTCGCCGATCCTGTTGCCCCCTGCTGCTCCGGGAGTCGCATTGTCTGGACCATGGTCAGCAGGACTGAGGGACAATTCAAGGCGGAAATTTGAATCGTACGCTTTGCGCAGAACCATAACGTTGTGCGACGCCGTCGGTAGGGGTGTCTGCAACGAGTGCGGGTCCTTCGCCAGAATGTACGGGAAGGCAGACTCAGGAAGACGCCGGAAATCCAGCTGTTGCTGCTGAAGCTCACCAACGTCTACGCCGCCTCCTATGCCTCTCCCGCCAGCCGCAGCACGCTCCTCCGGTGCCACTCCAGTCGCGTCCCATGCCTTGCGCTCAAAGGCCTCCTCTACATTCGCTTGCAGACCATAAACATGCCATGGGGCAGTGTCGTGTAGGGGGTTATGATTATCATAGACGCGGAAGACCAAGTCGGTGTGTGAGGTCTCCCCCTCTGGCTGCATGCGGCTCTTCAAAACCGGACTCCAGTCACCGTTATTCTGCTCGACTGGCGCCTCCAGCTCGATACTCTCCCGTGTGTCCGCGTGCGACATGTACACTACCATAACCAGCGGCGATTCGCCTTCATTGCGGCCATGAATGCGCACGTGCCATGCATCTGCGAAGGGGCTCTTGAGAAACTCGATCTCGAGACGGACCTTGTTCCCTCGGTCCTCCACAACTTCCTTGGCATAGTGCAACCCGTCGTGCACGACCCACTGGACCTGCATAGTTTCAGGGTCAGAACCTTTCTTCTTCGCGCTGCGTGGGGCATTCACCTTGTTGTGCATATACGGCATCATATGACGCAGGGGATGCTTCATTGCTGAGTCATACCACGCAATTCCCACAGTGACCGGCTGCCGAGAACGGCTTTTCACGGCAAAGATGCGGCTCGGCTCGTAAGTACCCCACATCATAGTGCGATTGTACTCCTTTGATAAGTACAGCGGTGGCTCGTTGAAGTAACGCGCGTAGCCGTCCTCCATGGCTCGAACAGTCCTATCTGACCAGAGGTACTTGTCTTGAAGACGACAGCGCACGTTTTGCACCACGAAGAAGGGCGTGTATTGTGCCACGAAGAAGAGTGGTATTCCGAGAAACACACCGATGAAGATTAGGTAGCTGATAACACCGCGCCTTGTGTCCCTGGCCTGGCGCCTCTCGAGCCGTCGATGTCGCTCCTGGGCCGTTTCTGCCGGCATGCCCAACTCCGTGTCGCTCCCCTCTACATCTTTTTTCAGCAATGGACGACGGTCACGCATGGTGGGGCTGGGATCGATCCCTCTTGCAATTGACAATTACACTTTAAAGTTTACCAGTGGGCACGAAGCAGGAAGAAAAGAAAAGAAAGGAGAGAGACCATGGTGTTCGTCGTGGCCTGGAAGGCGAGTAGCGGTCGTACCAGTGACCTTCCTGCCAGCAAGAAAGACAGGAGAGATATGTGCAGGTGTAGCCATGGGAAAGGGTCAGCATGAGACGAGAGGGGGGAAATGATGTTTCGCCTCTCGTTACTCCAGCATGAGACTCCGTGAAACGAAGGAAACCAGGCTTGTTTCTTTGAGTCTGTCGGCGAAGATGCTGTCCTGTAGCCCCCTTCGCCTCTTTCATTTCTCCTACTCAATGCAAAGAGGGACCCTCTTTGGCGGGAAGAGAGAGACTCGTTTATATATACAGTCGTATATGTTTTTCTTTATTCCTGCTTCAACAGGAAGATATCACGTTTTTTTTCTGTTTTTCTTCCTTCGAGGGCAAACCATTTGGTTCGCTAGAAGAGACGCCAGGTGAACGGTGAAATGAACGCGGATGCACGCATATAATAGAGCGGGAACGAGGAAGGTGCACAGAGTTCAGGGGAGAGGCGTCGGGTAGATGGCAAGTACACAAACCGATAAGAAGACGAAAAGAAACAGGGGGAGAATGAGCAACACGTCCATACGGTAGTTCTCCGCCCCACCACCACCACCCCTCCCTCTTCCGCAAAAAAACAATATCGGCACAAAGTCACACATACGACGTAAGAAAGTCGCTGAACACGTACGATTGCATTTCCATGTCTGCTTGTTTGTGTGTGTGTGTGTTTGCTGTGAGCGCTGGCTGATATAAACATACCAGACTTTTGCACCACTTTGCATGTCCAAGTGCTCGGCTGATGCATCTCGCCCAAAAAGAAGAAACCACCTGCTGATTACTGCAAAGTCCTTCATTACGAACGTGTGCGTGTATGTGTGTCTATGGTGTGCTGACTATCGTATGGCGACACACACGTGCGTACTAATGATAGCCTTCGGTGTTCACAAAGCAGCTCACACTCACCATTACACACAACCTAGAGGAAAACCCACTCAATCAGTGTGCTGTTTTTCCCATCATAGATACAGATCTGCCCCACTCCAACCTCTTCAACAGACAGACACACACACACAGAGAGAGAGAGAGAGAGACGCAAGCCCTCACGCTTATCAAGTTGAAGACATCAAGATTGAGACAATCATGAATATGAGCATGAAACCTCAGGAGGAGTGCTAAACAACGCGGAAGCCTCGTCGCCTACAATCGGCGAAGATGACATCCCTCGCTGAAAAAACACCTCCTCTTTGATACGACGCCAAATGGGTGGGGTGTTCGGCGCCTCTTCTTGTCGAGAAGTGTCTACCACGCTGACTTCACCAGCGACGTGTGTTGAGAGTACCGCTGATGCATCAGTTGGTGGTGTGCAACGCTGCTGCCCAGTCCGTGGCGCACCGCCTTCGACAAGCAAGGGGGGCTTGACGTAAGGCCTCAGCTTGACCGGCTGCCGAGGAGACAATGTGCGCAGTTCTGCAGTGCTGCCGATGTCACTCATACGCGAATTTTCCAACCGCAGGCGCTGCACCGACGACACTGACGAGGCGGCACCGCCGAAACTGGAGTCCACGAAGAAAATGTCAGCAGCTGCCTCATCGTACAACGGTTGTGGTGAAGGAGCGTTTCGAGGATTCCCTCCCCTCCCTGGACGAGAAGTGGCGACGGAGACGTCCGAGAGAGTTGTAGCATCCCGCAACGCGGGAACAGCTGTAACAGCAACTGGAGGCTTTGGAAAGGGAAGATGGGCAGTCGCGGCACGAGTGCGCTGGTACGACGGCACCAAGGCCTCTGTGGCGCTGTCACGAAGCACTGGAGAGGAATTCTCTGGTGTGGACAACACGGGGGAAACCGTGGCTGTGGAGCTGCGTGTGAAAAACGTTTCCGTACCGCGCGGTTGTGGCAGTGTGGACGCCGTCGTCGAACGTCTCCCCGAGAGTCGAGAGTGGGCAGGGGCGGAAGAAGCGCTGACAGTCGTAGAGGCCTTGCGAGATACATGGGGTGACGCAGGAGAAGAAAATCGATGGCCAGCATCTCGCGGTGACAGCAGTGCGTCTGAAGCGCCGTGTGGCGGCCGAACCCTTGAATCCTGACCCATAGCTTTAAGCTCCGATGCCACCTGAAACACAGGGGTGCGTGCTGCAGCGCTCGACAGCTGAAGGGACGAGGAGGGCCCATTCACATAAGAGCCCGGCAGAGAGGAAGGATGCAAGGCGTTGTGGTTGGCATGCGCTGGGTCAACGACTCTTGTGCCGTCGCCAGCCTGGGCTGCAAGGACTACCTCTACCGGTTCCCTCTGCGCCTTTGGGCCCACTGCCTCAGAAGGGGCGCGCTGATCATAAGGAAACACGCGCGATGCTGTCACGGAGCGTTCTTGCCAGAGTCGAGAGCTCCGCGGCTCAGACCGCTTCGGTGCATCAGAGTTTGGAACGTAACGCTCTGGCGTCACCGGGATGTCATGAAGAGGCAGTGGCGCTGGCATAAGGGTCATTGAAGCTCTCGTGTTTCCCCGAACGGGCGTCTGCGTCATCGAACCCACCCCTGGCCCCTGGGTCGACTGTCTCTCCACGTACCGGAGCAGCCGTGCGCACTCCGCCTCGAGCAGCTTCACTCGTCGCTCGTACTGCTCTGTCGACTGGAAGTGCCGGTCCATCTCCTGTGCGAGTTGCCGGGCCATTTCGTCCTGCTGCTGGGCGGCCTGTTGCTTGATTTTGGAGAGATCTCCCAGAAAGCTGCGGAGCAGCGCATCCATTTCGGGACTAGCTGAGGACATCAGCGGATGCGGTTGCTTGGAAATTGAGGCACGGTCGCCTTCTTTGCAGTATTGCTGGAAGAGTGGGGGCAGGGTCTTGAGACCCTCCATAGCGGCGGTGATGAATGTGCCCACCTCGCCTGCGCACCTCATGGAAGCCTTTAGAACATCGCAAACCCACTCCAGCTTCAAGCTGAGTTGCTCAGCCGTCAGAGGTGCCGCCAAAGAGTGAAAAAATAGAGAGGCTGTTGCGTCTTGACTGCGGACAGTCGGAGCGACGTCGGCAGTACCGGCAGTGTTTCCATCATCCCCACCCCCCCGTCGGTGAAGAGAACCAAGGCCGCTGCCACTTTGCGCTGAGGCAGAGAGAGCGCTATTGGGTGCGGCCAGCAGAGATGACGGTGATATGGCGCCACCCCCAAGTAATAATGTGCTACCATGCTCGCTTGTCGCTCCGAGCTGAGCAACGGCGTCGAAGACAGTGCGCGTCGCGTCCTTCACAGCGTCGTGCAGCTCATTGAGAAGCGAAGCGGCCTGCTCCAGAGTCAGCCGGATGTGCGCTTTTTCCAGCTTTGTAGAAGCTATATGAACCTGTAAGGCGTCTGAGACACACATCATTAAGCGGTACAAGTCCCCCGTTTGTATTTCTCCCTCATACCGCCCGTCTGCTGAACGAGTAGAAGCGCCGGTGCGAGGTGGGCTACGCTTGGGCACAGACGAAACGCCGCCGCCTATACCAACTAGCACCTCCTGCATTGCCTCCAGGCCGCGAGCCAGAAACCGACGCTCCTCAATCTGCCATCGCAGAAGAAAGCCTACACGTGCCGTTTCGGCTACCTGCTCCTCCCGCTTACACCCGACAAGTCGATCTGCCAAGAGTCGACAGCGCTCCTCAAGGGCATGCACTTGCTCTTTACAAGATATGGTAACTTCCTGCACAACCTTATCTGATGCCGTGCGCAGGTCACTGAGCTGACGCTGTAGCTGCGCTGTGCGCTGCTTTGCCTGCAGCAGCTCTGATCGAAGAGTTTCATTCTCGCTTTGAATACTACGCAGAACTCTGGAGTTTACCGAGGGGGTTCGAGTATGAGCGGTGGCGGCGATTTGCTTGTGCTCCATACCTCGAGAACGCTAGACGAAATTCCCTCCCACAATACGCACCTCAGACACTCTTGACACGAGGCGGGTTGTCAGGCCGCGTACCTGCGCCTGCAATTCTCCGTGTCTCTGCACTGGACGAGTTGTGCTGAGGAACCTGTAAAGTGTGCGCAAAAAAAAAAAAACAAATGAGCAGCTGCTGATATACCTTACCACCTGAAAAACAGGAAGACAGAGATGGGCAGAGCACACCGAGGTGCACCAGCGGTATGGACGACGGAGAAAAAGACAAAGCGGGGGATCCAGTGGGAATGAGCAGCGTCACGTGTTGCTGCTACTAATCGAATAAAAATATATATATGAAGACAAGAGAGACTAGAGGGAAAAAAAAAGTGCGGTGAGTGCATGTGAGACACCTCAACGACAAGGCGTGCTCCCTCCTCCGCTCCTCGCCATCAATGAAAAAAATGAATGCCCCTCTAAGATCTATATTTTTGTGGTTGGAATATCGAAGAAAGGCAAGCAACGCGTGAACCTCTACTGTACAGGGTTTTAAGGGGTAACGGAGCCTTTGCGTCTCCCTATATCTATATGGGAGCTAGGGAAAAAGTGTCAGACAGTCAGCGGCAACTTGCGACAAAGCAGTTGATGCATAGGCACAGAACGACACAAAAAGAATTTTGGGAAGGTGTACACACAATTCAGGAGGTTGAATGAGTGGCGCCTGTGCGAACAGCAGTTCTACACGGGGAATTAGATGAATTTCTTTCCTCTACCTTCCCCGCCGCATGACTCATTACCTCTCTTTGCTACCGCCGAAACAGTAACGTCTCCCTATTGCACGTGTGTTTATGTGCGCCTACCTATCTGTGTGTATGTGTGTGTTTGCTTGTGTAGATGTATTCGTCATTCACCTGAATGTAATGTGTATCTGGAGGCATGCGAAACAAGTAAAGAGAAGGAGCCTTGTTGTCCCATCCCAGGTGGCGACGTGTGAAAAATAAAAATAGGAAAGACGAGTCGTGGAAGGCATAAACATAATTCAACGGCACTACGTTGGGTAAGTGGAGATAATTTCGTAGTCTTTGCCGCGCTGTGTGTCCTTGAGAGGAGCACACCCTTTGTGCAAAGCCTACGCAACTCCGCTATATACCAAGTCGAAATTCTCCGAAAGAGGTCAGCCTCTGCACAAACACCCACACACACACACACACACACACACACACGCGGTGGTAAGGAGCGATAGACACCTGAAGTGCTCTCACAGGACTGTACCACAGCTTTTCAGCCAGACTTCTGCACTGATATTCCATCGATTTCCGTCACCTAACATTCTCCTACGCATGCCTCGATACTGCGAACCAATCGCATATGTCACCTCTCTCTCTGTTGCTTTTCCTTCTGCTTTACCAGCTTTACGGTGTGGACACACGAGTACACACTTCAAAAAAAAGGGAGGACTGAGAAAAGAGTCAAGGGCACTTAAAACGCTAAACACACCCATCACACACGTATATACACACTCGCAGAGACATGCCTTGGAAGCGCGCACGCGCACCTGCACACCACTCCAGTCACAGCAAACGCAGATCATCGCGGAGAAGCGAGAGTACAAATAAATGTGCAAAGGGCAGACTCGCCGATAAACAGTGACACAGCGAAGAACCTCAAGAGTTGTGTGAACAAGGCTACTCCGTAAACGTTGCACCACCCTTGTAGCGCCGCACCCAAAGCTTCCCCATCTCATCAAATGACGACATGGACTGCCGCTGGGCGGCCCCGTTATCCTTTACTTCTGCAAACATGACACGGCCGAGCCATGGCTTATTCTCCGGCATCAACTGGTTATCGACACCACGCAGAACAAAATCAAGCGCCTGCTCAGACGGAGCCGCACCGTTGGAAGCAGCAATTTCTGTATGAAAACGGGCTGCCCACCCTTCCTCTTCTAGTCGCTGGAGGGAAAAGAGCATCGCGTGGTATGCCTCCATGCTCATCGCAAAGTTACTGCGTCGCATTGCATAAAAGACTGCAAGGGCCTCAGCGTAGCTGCCTGTACGTGCAAACAGATGTTGAATGGTACGCATTGAGATCTGGCGACCCTGGCGGGCAGAAACCTGCATTAGTTTTACTAGAAGATCTGTGCCGTGCTTCGATGACAATGGCACACAAAGGAGCAACAAGCGGTCGAGTGCGTCACCCAGCCCACGAGTGGTGTCCTCCTCACGAGGTGTTGCCGGATCGAGCTTATATCTCTCTAGCAACGCAGCCACAGCTTTGTATCGTTCCTCTGCAGCGCTGGCCTCTGCCTCTGTCGCCTCGCTCGCTGACATGGAGAGAAGCGAGGAATGAAGATGCTCCTCTGCTGCGGCAGTGCTGCTCCACAGTTCATGAATCTCTCGGCGTGCATCGGCAGCACGCTCCATTACGGGTGCACCACTCTGAAACAGTCGTTGACCAGCCTCCGATGAAGCGGCCGAGCTTGAAGGCTGTGCAGTGCCTTCTGAAGCGGAAGTGTCACTCTGCCAACGCTGACTAGTGGAAAGAGCCCCGTGAACGACCGACACACGCGCGGTACACAATGTACACAGGGACCATGACAACGGCGTCAAAGGGGTGAACCTTGCCACCCGCTGCAGGGGATAACGCACGAGCGACAGAAACGCCTTGTCTCTATGCATGACTAATGCGAAGGCATGTACTGACCCTTCTCAAATGTCAACCGATAGTTGCAGGAACACAGCGCCACAAGGAAAAAAAAAGATAAGAAAAGTGTTTGCGTGCAAAAGGTGAAAAGCGAAAGCAAAACGAAAGAGACTGCCATAGAGAGCCAGCTGTCACTGCCAGTACAGGTTGCTCGGTAAATATGGAGGTTCCACCGTTCAAGAAGCCGTACTCGCACTTGCGATCGCAGAAGGCGCTGAAGAAAAAGATGCACCGAGATGGGAAAGACAATCCATCCACCGGTAGCGCTATCCCTCAACAAAGCTCCCTGATTTTGCTCCAACTTCCCCTCCGCCGTCCTCTCCATCGATGTCAACCTCTCTGGTGTCACACTTAGTTAGCGGTATGAGACGTACTTCGGCTACAGGACTGCCGCCACTCATGTAGTTACATACGGGTCCCTCGCCCCGCGTTGCGTCGGCACGCACTCGGGGTAACCTCACGCCCATTTTGCGTTTCGTTGTCATACTTTTTTTTTTTCGTTTGCTTGACCACTTGAAGTTGCAGGATCAGAAACACAGACATCCAAATATTGTTTAATGTTTTTAGCCTTAATAAGAGACTCGGAAAAAAGAAAAAGGAAAAGGGAGGGAGGAGCTCGAGAACTCAACACACACACACACACATACATACACAAACGGCAAAAACTCAGCAAAATTGACTGAAAAAATGAAGAAGGGAAACGAAAACAAACAAGTGAAGCAAACTCGGAGAACCCGTACCCGTGAGGGGGGGGGGGGCACAAGCACGCCGCTTTCACTTTTCCCACGGTCGTTAGAAGAGATGCGTGAGTGGAAAGAGGGGGGGGCGCCGTCTCGCCAACCACCTCCCTATATGATGTTCTCTGTTTGTCTTCTTTCCCCCGCCCCTCAACTCAGATTGACTGTTGGGCTACACGGGCGACGAGGCTCGTGAACAAAACTCCGAGAGTCGTAAAAACGCCATTGATCGCCTCATAGTGTTCTGACTAGTTTGCACAGGGCACGGCGCAGAGTAGAACACCATCGAGCACAATAGCCAAAACGCATAAACACATGTTACCCCATCCGCGGAAAGCGAGGTGACGGGAATAAGCTTCGCTACTCATAAAGTTCAAGTATCGCTCACAGTCAACCGTGCATGCCACTGACCTACCCACACAGCCCCCCCCCTCGTTTTCTTTTGACTTTTGATCCTTTTGCTTTCATGGCACCAACCATCTAGGTAGCTGCCAAGACACACACAATAAAAAAGCGCACCCGTGAAGCGCATGCGCTCAGACTTGCGAGAAAAGAGCAACACAAAGTAAACGGTGAAACCGAAGTTCAACAGGGTAAAATACAGGCGAGAACTACGGCATAATGTCAGCAGATAAGGGGGGGGGAGGAGGTATTAATGCAAGAAGCCGATCCCCCATAGCACCAGTGTCCAAATATCTCAAAGACAACGATCCACCCTGTGACACTTGCGCAAAGACGTTTCGAATAGGTGCCGTGTGAGCTCTGTCTTTATTTTTTTTTTTAATTCATATAGTCTGACAGAAACGGAGGGTGCAACACTCGTGGCGGAGTCACTACACCCTTACACGCATTGTGATGATGAAAAGGAGGGAAGAACAAGACAAGAAATAGAGTGCTACCCATCCACACTTGGAGGAGAGGGGTCAAAAGAAGGATACGCTACTCACCTCGTTTTTCACGACGACCTTTCCCGTCTATATTTACCCTACTCCCAAGTGTCGACGCGCAGCGTTGGGCACTAAAACAAAGTGCTTTCGATGTTCCTGTTTGCCAGCCACGGAATGGTCTCAATGATGCCGCTAATCAACGAGTAGAAGAAGGGGAGAAGAGCAATACGAATGGGAAAGGCCAAAGTGTACACGCTGTATACACTGACACCCACAACGCAGGCACGCTCCCAGAAATGCTTGCCCCGAGCTCCGTTGCCGAAACCCTTTCTTGCGCGCATGGCTGCACTTTCGCTCACGGTCCGGGGGGCCAGGCCCCCGTTACTGCCAGACGACCCAGTGGGCTTGCTGCTAAGAGCATTCAACCGTGCGACAGATGCTGACACCTTCACACCCTCATCAGCAGGCGTAAATGGAGGAGCAGGTGCTGCTACAGTCTCGACCTTCGACACGGGGGTGCTTGTCTCCTGCGATGTCTCCGCAGAGTTCTCCTCCTTGCGCAGCATCTCCAGCATCATGGTAATCTGCGGGGCACGGCGGAGAATCTCTGGCTGCGCCCCGGCAGCCGCGTCGAGGTATTCCTTCGCTTCTACGTACGACTTGGCCATGCCATGCTCACCTTTGATGTGCATGCAGCCGCGCACAAAGTACGCGGAGCCGCAACCGCGATCTATTGCCTTCTGCAACCACGCATGGTACTTCGAGATGCTCTGCTGCGCCTCGACCTCCTCTTCGGAAAGCATCGATGACGCCGTAGCGCCGCGAAGCCACAGCTGCGCCAGGCTCAGCATACCATTCATATGGCCGAGCTTGGCTGCACGCTGGTAGAAATAGATAGCTGCGGGGAAGAGCGGGAGAAAGTGACGTGCTCCTTGGTCGTAAAGCTCACCTACCTTATGATTCGCCGCAGCACTTGGCTCGCCATCATCGAGCGCGCGCTTCAACAACAAGAACGCGCCGCGGGGTGACTGCAACTGGCTATAAATATTATACAAAAGCAGTGTACTCTGCTCGTGCTTGTGATGGATCGCAGCAAGACGAAGGAAGTGCAGGCAGCCTTTGATGTCCTGGTCCTCGAAGAGCTTCAGACCACAGGCCATGAGCTCCGTTGCGCTCAGATTGCGCTCTTCGTCCGATTGGTACTCCTCCTCTTCGCCCTCCCCGGCTTCACCGATGTTGACGCGTGCCTTCTGCAGGTCAAGCTGAGTGCACTTCAAGAAATTTTCCAGAGTGCTCGGCTGCGATCGAATGGCACGGCATTCATTATGGAGCTGAACCATTTTACTGAGGATATTCCTCTGCTCAGCTGCCGACTTGATGTCCTCTGGCTCCGTTGAGTCACTCAGTGTAGCCTCGACCTCGGCCAGTTTCTTTTTGATCTCCTCCTCCTCCACACGGTAATTCTCCAGCTCGGCCTTGATGAAAGCAGCGGTGTTATCGTCTTCCTCATCGCCCTCCTTCTCATCCCTGCCCGTCACCTCTTTCGCCACCTCGTCCAGCAGCTTATCAAGGTTGTCCTCACCGTTCGCCTCCTTGCCGTCTGCATCGCCGTTCTTGAGTACCTCGATTTCGTCAGAGGACGTCGTTGCCGAAGCCTCACCTTTGCTATCCTCCACAGGGGGAAGAGCTGGCAATTGTGTGCGAAACATACGGTCAATCTCGGCAACCGGTGTCAAAAGTTCATCGTCCGCACGCATCGGGAGATCAAGAAGACAGCTCCATGGGGCACCAGTCTTCTTCTCCAGCTCCACCACGAGGACGTTTCCATCCTCAACGCGCCACTCTACCTCATCGTTTACAGCGGCGTAGAGACGCCACTGGAGAATCTGCAGCTCTTTGTGAGTGACGCATAGGATGCAACTATCTTTTATCTCCACCGTCACCTCGCGCGGCCGTATGCCGTTGAGTAGAGCACAAGGGATTCGGATTTCAAGGGTCGTTGCCTCATCCTCGCCCTGGGTCCAACGAGCCTTACCGATACTCTCTGTTACAGGGACAGTCATTTTTTTTTTCGCTCTCCACGAAACACGTGCGAGCGTGCTTTTACTTTTTACACACACACACAGAGAGAGTCCTTTGATACACACTACCACGAAAAAAGGCACCAGAAGAAACTCACAGATGCGCTGCCTTCGGGGGGCTCCTGGGGAAAGACAACGCAAAACAAAGATGCAAGGATGGAACAAGAAGGATATGTGACGGAAAGCTAGCCGAAGCAAAGTTGCTGGGGTGCTACGCGCGTGCAGTGACTTTGTGAATCTTCTGTGAAGAGATTTTGTGATGGTCACCACTTTTTTTGTGTGCTACTACGTTAACCTGTTTTGTGGATGTGTACCAAGGGGTGAATAGTAGTTGGTGTGTATCAGCGAAGTCCGCCCCCATATAAAAGCAGAAAGGGTCAAGTGAAGTGAAGGAAAGGGAACATTCACACAGCACTCACGAATTAGCACTATGTGTGTGTGTGTGTATGTGTGTCTGCAAAGTGAGGCCAAGCACTTCATTTTCATCCTGACGGAAGCTACACCTTAAAGTTATTGACTTTTTTCCCGCCTCCGGTCGCCACTGTTTCATGGGGGAAAGACAGTGACACCGCAAGCAATCTATAAGCCCTAGCACGAGGACGTTGGCTCTTTCTTTTTTTCTTTGGGTTTGCACACACCGCTGCTCCGTTGATCGCATGATCACCAACTCACGGCCAGCACCAGCGCTCCACTTCGCTCTCATGTCTCCAAGCAACGCTCTCACAACAGCACAGAGTAGGAAGACCTGCGATCCACCCAGGTCAACGGTACGCACCTGTGTTCCGTCCGTGGGCAAATGGGGTGAAGAGAACAACGTCGATCACTCCTTTTGCAGCGTTACACGCGGGCGGGCCATGACAACAACCTGGGTTCGATAATATGAAGCCTTGATTGGCTTCACACGCACAACCTCTACTTCTGCTTCCTCAAGGACCGCACGGAATTCGTCCTCGTACGTCACTTCGCCAAAGTCAATTGTTGTGATGGCCTTCATCAGCCGCTTCACCAGCGGTGTCACGTACCGTCCAATCAACGTGCGCTTTTCGAAGGTTAGAGTAAAAAAAATATTGCACCCCCCTGGTACCTTGGACACTGGACTACGGAGCATCTGCACACAGTGCCGAAGCGCGCTCACCTTCGAGGGAAGGATCATAAAACTGCCAGAAAAGTAAAGAATGTCGAACCTTTCCGCGTGCGACTTGTTATAGTTGTGGATGTCCGCCTGCTCAATTCTCACTGCATCCATCAAGCGAATGCCACAGGCGGCGACATTTGCCTGTGCGCTTCGCACGTAAGCAGCGTCGTAATCTACCCCAGTAACCATAATCTGCTTGCTCACAACAATGTCGCGGTTTGCGATGAGACTGGTGGCAGTGCCGATGCCGATGTCCAGCATGACACTGTTCATCGGGCATTCCAACAGCACTTCACGGTACCACCGCGAGGTCATTGGAACGATGCAGGAGTCGTACACCAGTGACCGGAGCGACTTTGCTTTATCGGAAATAAGCGCCAACATGGTTGTCCTACGTTGGTTCTGGTTTGTCACTATTAACAAGGAAGGAAAGAGAAAAGTGAAATGAAGGCACGCGGATACCGCCCCGGCGAAACAGCGTCGTGCACTCGATATTTAAAAAAAACAAGAGTGAGAAAGGTAGGCGGTGAGCAGTGCAGAAACAGTACACCTGTTTTCACCAAACAGAGATAAGGAGATATAAATACAACGTCTAGAACGCTACTGTGGAGGTCAAAAAGTTCATTGTCCACTTAATCTACCCTCTTGTCGACAATGCTGAAGTCAGACGGAAAGGATGTTTGCCCTCTCTACGCCTGCTCCTCAGGGAGCTGACATCACCCAGAGCGTGCATCTCCATTTCGCTTTTTTTTCCTTTTCTCACGCCTCGGAACAGCAGCACAGCAGAAAACTGATGCGAGACAGCTCTACCTTTTTTTTTTAAGGAGATAAATGAAGGAACACAGTCGCCACCGCACCCACTTACCCTTCTTTTCAGCATGCAGGCGAGCAGAGCTTTCGTCTCCGAGGATTCCCTGGATCACGACTCCTCGCGCAACCTCTTGCGAGCCAGTTGCGTCCATTCCATCAGCTGCCCTTCCAGCACACAACTACTCAAATGGCGATTGAAGCACGCATCCTCTGCGGACACAGAGTCACATCGCACTGGGTTTTCCTCGCCAGACTGCAGTATTGATTTCGCCGCACGCGACAGCCCCGTGTTCCTATGAAAGAAAACGATGTGTAAATGCCTGACACGGTTGGAAAGCACAGGTGAGAGAGACTTTTGCTGGTGTGTCGTTAGCAACCACAATGAGGCACTGTCCTTCAAGCCTGTCCCCATAAAACTCATCTCGGATACCACGCTCATGGAAGGCCCCTGCGAACCACCCCGCAACACAAGACGCTCCCCTCCCCTGTTTTCTGAAGGGAACAACACTACCTGCCCCAAAGAACCATGGCACACGGCAAAATATGTTTCCTGCACCACGTTTGATTGAATGTGAGAGCCAGAAGCGGGGTGGGGTGTAAGCTGCGAGACCTGTTCCATCAGCGTCTGTATCGCTGTGCGGAAGTTGGTGCGAGAGAGAGAGCGGCTCGCACGCTCTGCTCTCTCCTCGGCAAGCATAGAAGAGCGCGCCACATGTGAGAAGTGAGGCTGCGTCCGGAGAGGAAAAGAAAGGCGACGCCAGCTACCACTTCGCAGGATGCATGCCCACGCAGAGGTCACAGGCTTCCCCTCGCACTCCCCACCCAAGAGTACCAGTGCACCCATGGACCGTGCAGACGTGACCCTCGAAGACAAGAACTCGTCGTCACTCTCGAACTCATCCATGCTACTGAGGCCTTGCTGCAGAGGTAGTGGCGATGACGAAGCCCCCTGCCCACATTGCCCCATGGTGACTGAGTCGCGTGTCAAACTCTCTGTCGCTCGACGAGCAAAGGAAGTGATATCGGAATCGGTAGAAGTCCAGTGCGCGCCGCCACCTCCACCGCGAAGACTGATTTCGGGCAACGCCATTACCGCTGCGGTAAAGAAGGCGCGAGGAGGCACATTGACGCCAAACGGGATGAAAACTTCTCGCCATACCCGAGTATTGAGATCGAGCACGTGAAGATCGTTCAGGTAGGTGTGGCCGGCCCCGACACCCCCAAACATCAGTAAACATGCATCTTCTTGCGCCATCGTGACAGAATGACCGAAGCGTGGGGGCGGCTTCGTGCCATACGTCAAAATCGGATAGGTACTCCAGACCCATGTGTCAAGATTCAGTTGGAAAAGCTCCACCTCAAGATAGGGAAGCGGATCGCGGCCGTTGTCCGTCCCACCAATGTACGCAAACGAACGCAGAGCATGCGTCTCACCATTGGTGTCAGGCCACAGTGTCAGTGTAGCAAACGCCCTGGGAGATAAAAGAGAAACCGATGGTCTGTTGAGTGGAAGGTAAACAGTATGCTGACGAGGCTGAGCTATGGAGTGGGCAATCAGCGTAAGGCAGAGTGCAGGATGAGAAAGAACGTGCGATCCTTCAATTGCCACACGGTCAAGGTTGGGTCCTCTTGAAGCCATATTGTCACCTTCTAGCCACAGCCTGTGGGAACCACTACTGCCCTGACAGCTGCGGGATACACTGGTTTTGGACATGTCCATGAGATGCGATGCCCCTCCGATGACGAGAGACAGGTGGATATCCACGTCACTGTTTGAGAGTAAAATGAGTGCATTATCAAGAGCTTTTTTGCTGAAGCGATGGGCAGTAGAGCCGTGGCAGCCAGCCTCTGTCACCTGTGCGCATTGGCTGTGGTCCGAAAGAAAGTACTGCAGAACTGACGCATCAGGAAACCTCAGCGGTACGGCACAGTGCCCGATTCGAGTAGGGGGTCGCAACGTCGAGGTGTGTGCGAGACGCAAGGCGGGGTGCAAAGAGTCCCACTGAAGACACGACAGGAGAGATGAGTCATCCAGGAAGCGTGCACAGTGTACGTTCCCTGAGGCCTCGTTCTGTGGCGTTGCGGCGCCGGTCATTGGCAACGAGCACCAGCGCCACAAACTAAAATGGTTTGATACATCGAAAGGGGAGGCGCACGCCGCGCCACCGTACTGAAGAGAGTACACCTCGTGTGGCGAATGAGCAGGGATTAGAGTGACGCTGCTAGATCCGTACCACGCAGGAACATCCTCGTATAGCGTAGAATGCAGCAGACAACACAGAGTGGACTTTCTGCGCGATACCAATCGTAAGTGCTTCGAGCGGCGAAACGAATTGGTACCACCTAGTAGGTTCTGTCGAATCCCTTGGTCTGTCATAGACTCATCCTCATCCTCCTCGTCAGACACAGTTGACGGTGACAACGAGACCGAGCTGGAAGAGTGATGTTCCTCCTCACTCGCCCGCAGTGGATAGTAAAAGATAGGGCGGTCATTCGTTTTGTCGTCGTAGTCGCACTCCTCCTCGCTGTCGCATGGGTCGTCACGCTGACGATAAAAGCGGCGACGCTCTTCACCGGAGGGAAACCCGTTGTAGCCAAACTCATACCAACTTCGCATTGCTAAACATCGTGGTTTGTTTTTAGTATAACATGTGTGGAAAAAAAAAAAACACCGAGCGGATAAGAAAGAAAGAAGTAAGATCAAAGTGAATGTGGAACAAGTATGCAAATATATAATTGCAGAGAGACACACCGTCGAGATGACTACGACATGAGAAAAAAAGAGGCCGGCGGCCATGAGGAGGAGAAACCCCTCATTCTGTTGCAGCCAATCAACCTTCATAAGCGTCTCGCAGTCCCAAGGTAGCACCAAATATATATATATATATATATATATTTAATCAAAGGACTACACCCTCGTGCAAAACTCTAGCACTGAGTGCGCAAGGAGACCTGAAGCAAGCACACACACAGTCGCTTCTCCATGTCACAGAGCCTCCATGGGAAGATTTCCGCTGACGATATTCCCCAGAGACGATTATACAGATTCCACAGAGAAAGAGTGAAAAGGGAAGTGAAGTGCGTCGAGACAGTCATGAACGAATACCCCTTCCAAGTATTCGTGACACTCCGACCTTCCGAGGGGACATTGAGGAGGCGCTCACGAGTGAACTTTTTGCTTTTTCACTCGCCTCTTGTGTGCAGATTTTGAGTCAGCGTCATCTTGAACATCTGATCTCTGACTTTTACCGACGCCCAACAACTTAGCCTCCACAAACGATATCTTGTGATGCACCTTCAGCATCAGGCGACTCGGCGCGTTTCCTCGCAAGTCCACCTCTGACATGAGGAAGATACGACCAGCTGCGGGAGACTGATAGCAAGAGTCACCGGCGTGGTGGTCATCCAACACCTCTGCGATCTTCTTGAGCAAGGAAGCCCCATTGGTATCAGCGGGCCATCGCACGTGAGCGACCTCAACATCCATAAGAATGTGACTGAATATGTGTCGAACCTTTCCACACGCCCTGACGCTGGTGGGCCTTGCCTTTACCCCCCAGGTGAGTACGCTCAGTGGATGCTTCAGCAAGGGCACAGCGACCTCGTCATCATCTGCTGTGGATGAACTCACAGTAGGAAACTCCAGCATCCCACCCAAAAGCCCATCCGGTGGACGGCGAACAACCACAAAACGCCTGTCATCGTCGACGCCTTCCCCGATAATCTCATGAACCACGCATATCTCGCGGGCGTTGCGTTTCTCTAGTCTTGCTGCACGGGTCGGAATTATGCCCTCGATGGTCTCAATATCGCCGCAGCGCAGTAGCTCGCTGGCACGACAAAACCGCTGTACAGGGCATGAGGTGCAGAGGGGTGCGCCGCCTGGGCGGCAAACAGACGCACCCAGCTCCATGAGTCCCTGGTTCAAAGCGCTTGGATCTTGACAAACGACGTCAGAGGTCTTGGGTGAGTTGCCCATCAGCTCCTGTCCCCACGCCCCCGCTTCCCTGAGGTTTGCTGGAGCTTTAGGATCAAAGTCCCGCTCACCGCGAAGACGACTAAGAACACGTACCACATTGCCGTCCACAGAGCAGACAGGTGCGCCGAAGCACATCGACACGATGGCAGCAGAAGTGTATAAACCAATCCCAGGGACTTTTAACAGCTCCCCTTGAGAGGACGGCATACAAGATGTTTCGGTTTCCTTTCGCGCCTTGGACCACGCGAGGAGGTACTGCGCACCCTTGTAAAGGTATATTGCGCGGCGATAGTACCCCATACCTGCCCACACAGATTTCACCTCGTCCTCGGTCGACGCTGCGAGCACCTCGATCGAAGGAAACCTCTTCATCCATGCCTTGTAGTATGGTATGACAGTCTCCATGCGGGTCTGCTGGGACATCACCTCGGACACCCAGACCTGGTATGGATCATAACGTGCAGTGGTGACAGTCGGGCAGTGCTTCTCTTTAAGGGCCGCTGCGGTGATGTTACCGGTACCTTGAGGGAGTGGCTGCCTCCATGGGAGGTCTTGACGTTGGTGCTTCCTCCACCAGGCGATAACCTCCTCTTGGACAGATCGATAGTACTCGGTAGTGGCGCACCCTCCAAGTGGTGTGAGCCACTCTCCACGTATGTTCGGCTTACAAGCGGATCGGCGGGACATGGACACACCTGGTCGATCTGCCTCGGAGATTCTCTGATGTATGCATGATTTTCCTTCTAAGCAAGAGTGCATTGAGTGGGAGAAAACAAAATAGATGAAAAGAGTGAAGTAGAAAGTACAACATGAGAAGTCAAACTGTAAAGTCACGTCATGCTATCAGTTCACCCAAGTCATCTTGTTGGTGAATTCCGATGACCCAGACATACTGTCCTTTGTCACGAAAAGGGAATAACCTTCGAGGGATGTCAGTCGGCACCCTCCCAAGAGCCCCACTGGGCGTCAGATGCCTAATCAAACACGCACAGGAGACCCTAGCCGGTACAAAAAGTTTTCGTCTGCAACGCAAGAGCATTGTCCTCTGCGCATTCGCTTAACTCCATCGTCTAGAATTCGGGGATGTCTGCCCATGAACAGCGCACCGGTAATCTACACACAGCAAGGCATAAAGCCACCAAAACCAACTTGATTTACATTACTCAAGACCCATTGCAAGAGAAGATACTGCCTAGGCAACACAACGTACAGCTGTAAAGGAACGCCAAAAGGCCTCACGTGGGTCGCGGCCGTCGACATGTGACTTGGAGCCGCTTCACTTCGCGGACACTGCTGCCATGGGCGACACGTGCCACACGGTGGTACACTGCGTACTTCCACCAAGTCCTTACGACGTCTTGAAAAGCAAAATACCAGTTTGACCAAGATAGAAGTAGACGTAGCTACCCTCTTCGTGAGTTACAAAACTACCGAAATTTCTGCCAACAAAACAGTTCCACGTGGGACCGTACCTGCTTTCAAACTCCTTTCGAATAGAGCTGGCGAGCTCCTGCGCGCTTCGTAGTTTTGCAAGCCCCTCTTGTGCACAGAAAATGGCGAAGTTCTCCATCTCCTTCGTCATCTCGGACAGCTTCACCGTGGCGTTAGGTACTTGCGCCATCTTTTTTTTTTCGAAGAGGTCGAAGAAACGGCGCTTCTATGTGCTTTCGCTTTAACCAGACGCCCGACGGATTTCGCCAGACGGCTGCGAGTACGTTGGTGCTTGAACTCAACAACTGTTGCGGCAAGCAGGTTGGGCAAAAAGTCAGCAAAGGGAAAAGGGGGGATTTTTGATCAGGGGATACAACACTATAACGAGCACTGCTAAGGTAGGCGCGCGGGCCTGGCGCAAGGGATGTGGAAAAAAAGACAGGCAGACACATGGCACCAGAAACGTCAGTGCATCAAAATGAGGTGAGAAAACGTGGAGGACAGCATGAGTGGAAGTCGAACATGTCAAAGCGGGCATCTGCTGCGCGCAGGGGAAAACGGGGTCGCTGAGATCGCACTCCACACCTACCGCTCGTGATAGTCATTTGCCGGTAACCGAGTTGGTGGTGGTGAAACGCAGTGAAGACTCGACGTCCAACAACTAACAACGAGCGAAAAGGTGGATAGTTCGTGGCACACCATCGGAGCCTCACTCGATCTGTTACATGCTCAAAAGAAGTAGTCCTGGCTGTATCTTTGCAGAAATGATGTGTCCTCTTGAGTTGAGTGTTGCCCACCACCGTGGGTCAATGTCTCCATTGAAAACTCGGCAATGGGCTTAGAGCGACGGATGCCAGCACACACACACACACACAGACACACACAGAGAGAGAGATAAAGCAGCTAATAATTGGAGAGATATATTTGACATTGGCCTTCTCAAAAAAAAAAGGTCAAGGAAACCGCGTCGATTCATTTACCCTCCAGCTTCAAGGACTTTTGGATCAGTTCGTCAAAACTGTTTTCGAGACTTTAGCGCCGCAGACTCACATCAGGGGTGTCACTTCCCTCTGGAGTCGGCACGGAAATATTTCTCTCAAATCGCTTTGTCCTCCTTCGTAAAACGCTGGTGAGGAATCTCTTCAGACTCACTCGCGTCTTGGTAGCCAAGAATAGGACGGAGAGAACACAGAGCCAACAATCTAGTCAAGTCGGAAAAAAAGGAAAGGGCCGTAGTCGCTCTTCTGCGAAGGTGTTTCGCCAAAACCACACGAGTCCGGACGCCGTGTGCTCTTGCTGCCAGCACGAATACGAATGCTAACGCAGTGGGGTACAGAGTGCTTTTTTTTTTCAACGCGTTCATTACGCCACACAACACTGCGAGTCCAGATAGGCACCCCGCAGCAGCTTGCCACTCGCGCAGTCCTATGTGGTGCAAGGCAACAGCAGACACGCCTCACAACACGGCAAACTCAGCCATCAAGGCACTCGCAGCTGGGCCAAACGCCAACCCACCCGCCCCGCACACAGCCACACAGCCGCCCCCACCCCCTCCTGTCGCGCTCCTCGCGAAGCGAGGCATCCACAGGGGTGGGCTCAGGCGCCGTCCCCGAGCAGTAGCCGCGGGGAACCGAGTGGAATACGCTCAAGCGACGCTGGCCCTCTCTCCACCACACAGTCGATAACAGACCCGCACGAGAGCTACGAGCCGCCGCGGCGCGACGCAACCCAGGACCTGACTGCCCACATCAGAACCGAGGAGCAACTGGGAGCCCCCTTCAATGTGCTAAGCCTTTGCTCTAATTCAGAAATCGCGAAGAGGAAAGGGTGCGCGTAGCTACAGTGCCGCTACCAGTATTCAGACCTTTTTGCCATATTCCCTAAAAACACTTGAGTCGAGCGGGGGGTCGATCTTGACCCTTGCGTCAACGATTTCCATCACGGTTTGTAGGAAGGCGCAGAGGATCTCAAGAAGTAGTTCCTTGATGGTTGGCCCATACGGGAAGGGAAAAGACACTAAGCTGAGCGAAGCTCGGAGGGATCAGGGATGAAACTGTTGAGTTCGTGGCGTCCTAGAAGGAAAAGAATACCACTAACTTTTTTTTTTTCTGAAGGGAGCGAACATGAAAAGAGGGCGTTTCAGAAACTGGAAACGTCGGGTCAGCCGATACGTAGAAAGCCCTCGTCCTTTTCTCATCCGCAGATTAGTATCGTCAGAGCATTCTCCCCTCCACGGTTGCCTTTGTAGACAGGAAAATGAGCAGCATAGCGCCTCTGGGGAAGCTGTCCTGTCCCCTTCTTTCTGTTTCCAGGGTTTCAGTTTACCGCCCCCAAAATAGCCCTCACTATACCAATCACTCCTAGGAAGAAAAAAAAAGCGCAGCGACGAGAAGAGGACTTGAATAAGTGTTCTCCCGGCGCAGGAGTACTGCGCAACACTAAGGGGGAGAGCAAGAGTGATATACAGTGGAGAAAACGAATTGTCTGGAAATGCCGAGGCAAAAAGCATTGCTCTTCTTACAGCGGCAGCAGAAGCGTGGAACTCTTTTACCCCAAGTCCACGGAATACGAAAAAAAAAAAATCGCCGCCCAAATGCATTTTTTGCACAAGTGAAAAGTAATGAACTACAGCACGTCGTAACTCTGTACAAACGGCGCAGCTGCTGCCAAGGGTACTCGCAGAAACTTGGGCTCACAGGTCTCGCAGTGAAGGATGATTCAAGCCTACTGTTCTTACGGTGAGTACACAAACTTGCGCTGCGAGTCATCGCGAGCAAGAAGACCGCGCTCAGTGAGCTTTTCCAGGACGCGCTTCAGCTCAACACGCGACACAGTGAGAGGATCCATAGCTGAGGTGAGATATTTCATGAGTTCCTCGGCAGTCTTCGGGCCGCTGTGCTTTAGTGTATGTACGACTTGGCTCTCCATCCTTTGAGGATTCACCTTTGCTCCGCTCTGAGCCGCGCGGTGCTCGTGAGATTTAACAACACCAAGGTGAACGAAGCAGTGAAATTCCAGAGGCATCACGTTCACCACGTCGCCAACCAAACCATCATAAGAACCTATCGACACAATTGAGCTAGGGCCCATTGCACTCGACAACTTTAGAACTGTGGCACGTACCAACGGCTTCAGAGCAAAGGAGCACTCTGAGTCAGACACCTGCAGTTGCTCGCACAGCTCTTGCACTGTCCACTGTGATTTTGCGTTGAAATGATCGAGGATGCACATTTGCAAGAACGACACCTTTAACTGGACCGATTCTCCTGCTGGTCGGAGCACACGAATGACTGCGGAGGAGTACGGGGCGGAAAACTCGATCCTTTGCCCATGCCGCAGCCTGCAGCAGATTTTCTGTGCTTCTTCGATACGGCGCAGCACGGAAGGACATACCCCTGAACGAACCACGGTATGTGGGAGTAGAGGCCACGTTCCTCTCGAAAGCAAGGCCGGATTCACTTTAACTCCATCCACGCTTGAAGCACCGATATATATGCTCTTAGTGCTAGTTGCCTTCAGCATACTTCGGCAACAAAAAAGGATAGGGCTCTGCTTGATCTGCACCAACTGCTCCATTAAGCGCTGCTCTATCACTTCATCATAGCGATGCAGAAGGAGTCGCTTGGCAAGGTGTTTTTGATAGGAGACAAGGAAAGCATCCTTTGCGTTGTTTTCGGAATCTGGCAAAAAGTAGTACACACTCACTACATCGTCCAGACAAAGCTCCGTAGATTCGGCGCTCCCCAGAATCGTATTGCAGATAGTCGCTAGCCGGTCAGCAATTTTTTTGTAGCTAACGGTGCGCAAACTCGTAAACCCCGACCGCAGACCCTCATCCATTGCCTCGAGCATGCAGCCGTTGTAATCGAAAACGGACATGACAACACCACGATACTTTCGAATGATAGAGACAAAGCTCTTTATGATAGCGCCGTATGCATCTGCGTTTTCGCCTGGCGCGTGCCCAACTCCACTGAGCGTGGTCGATGTCTGTTGCGCGACGCTTTCTTTGAACATTCCCTCCATGAGAGGGGCGCCTTTACACTTGCTCCACCACAAAAAGCGGAACATTGTCTGCAGCTTCTCATCTGTCTCACGCTGCCCTAGGGAGCTGAAGCACTCAGAAAGCTCCCTGCTTTCGAAAGCAGGTATACGATTGTCTATCAATGTTTCCACCAGCCGATCTATTGCATGGTCCTTGGAACTGAGAAACTTCTCTGCGCGTCTCGACTCCTCCTCGATTAGCTGCAAACAGAGTTTTGCGTAGGCAAAAAGATCCGACTCGATAACGCCGCACACCTTTGAAACACAGAAATCGCACATGTCGCGAATATAGTCTGCCTCCAGAATATTTCGATAATGATTTGAATCGGGAAGCATCGACAGCTCGTCTCCAATTTCCACAGCAAAGGAAATGGCGGGCGTACTGTCACCGCCGCGCTCGACAGCAAAAATTTCACGGAGCTCTTTCCGAAGTTGGTGAACCATCTTGGGTGTGAGCACCACACTCGACCACTTCCTCAAGGCAATATCTTCTGTTCTGTCTAGTGGATTGTCATCCAAGCCCAACAAAGACCATTTATCAGCTAGCGATGAGAAAACAGTTTTGATGTTGACGACAGCCACGAGAAAGGAGCGCCAAGAGCAAACGTAGGTCTGTATGGTGGTGCCACCATTCGCCTGAAAGAAAGATGGCATCACATTATTGAGCAGGTGGTTCTCGAAAATCGGCCCCTGTAGGGAATACACAGCCATTATCTGCTGACCCTCCCATATGCCCTTTCCGCTCACTTTCACTAGAGGAGCATTGCTACACGGATGGGAAACAAGATGATAAACGAGAAGGTAAGTATGCATCACTGTGTTACACATCGCCTGCGAGGCATCCTCTCCTTTAAAGTTTACTTCCCATTGTAAGATGCTTCCACACTTGCTGGAAACCTCTTTCCATAAAACAGGGAAGTCAAAAGGGAAAGAAACTGAATCGATCAAAAGATCATTCAGGGAGTGCTCCAGCTCCCGGCAACAGCTCATGTTTCTGATCCACCAATGGAAATTAGACTTTTTCACTGAGATGAAGTCTACTTGATTCCCCTGCGTCAGTAACCACACGATAAAAAAAAAAAACGGAGGGAATTTTTCACGAGCGTTGAGCGAAATTAGCAGAAATCATTTTTCCACGCGTTCATTACGCCACACAACACTGCGAGTCCAGATAGGCACCCCGCAGCAGCTTGCCACTCGCGCAGTCCTATGTGGTGCAAGGCAACAGCAGACACGCCTCACAACACGGCAAACTCAGCCATCAAGGCACTCGCAGCTGGGCCAAACGCCAACCCACCCGCCCCGCACACAGCCACACAGCCGCCCCCACCCCCTCCTGTCGCGCTCCTCGCGAAGCGAGGCATCCACAGGGGTGGGCTCAGGCGCCGTCCCCGAGCAGTAGCCGCGGGGAACCGAGTGGAATACGCTCAAGCGACGCTGGCCCTCTCTCCACCACACAGTCGATAACAGACCCGCACGAGAGCTACGAGCCGCCGCGACGCGACGCAACCCAGGACCTGACTGCCCACATCAGAACCGAGGAGCAACTGGGAGCCCCTTGCACCCCTCCCCCTAGGCTCTAGCGACTCCGACCCTATCAGCACACCAAGTGGCTCAGCATTGGATGAGAGCTTGGGGGCTGCTTGGCTTCCCCACAGAGTGGGTACTGGACCCTGATACCACGCAGAGGTGCTTCTGCTTATATCAGTACCCCAAAGAACGTACAAAATATAGCAATGTGTAGAAAGGGCAGTGTGTCTATCAGGGCGGTGGCTTTGGATGATCGACGAACATAAATATTTTGTGTTCGAGGAAACAAGACTCCACGAGTCATGCACATTGTGTTTTTTTTGTTTTGCTCATCGATATAAACAAACATGAAGAAAATCAGCAAATAGTGTTCTGAAAAAAACTGTAAATCGTGCAAGGATATGGGAACAGCGGCCTTTGTGATCAGAAATGGCTTAAGGTATAAACGAGAAGCAGTTGTCATCGCTACGATCCACATACTCTCGCTCGACAAGTTTCTCGAGTACCCGCTTGATATCTCTTCCCTGTACCGATAGCTTACCTAATGAAGCAGAAACGTTACTAATAATGGCATCCAGAGACAAAGGACCGAGGTCTTTCAGCAATCGCATCACAGCGCCCTCAATTGATAAAACATGAGATTTTTCACCGCGCAGAAAAAGATTGCTTTTCTCTGGGTTACTTTGCTGAGACCCCAGCTCAATGTAGCGCAGGTCGTACACTGTCTCAGCACTCGTCGACACAAAGATATTTGGATCTAAATTAAACACGTGCTGCGCATTTTCCTGCAACAAACCAGTTTGTACAAAAGGTGTCAACGCTCGTCTACAATCCTCGAGACTTGTTCGAGTTCTGGAGCACAGCTCGTCAGTAGACCACTCCTCTACCTCATTCATGACCATCAAGTAGCGCATCTGCGAAAATGAAACAAGAAGCGATAACGATTCTGACCCGTTTGGTGCGCTCATGGTGAAACGAGCACCGGAGTGATCTGGTGAAAAACGGAGCCTGCGTCCGTTTCGGAGCGCAGCGTAAGCTTCGATTTGAAGAGAAACTATGGATTGCAAGTTAGCAGGAACCAACGCGTGGCTCAGATCAGTAGAGCGGCGGGACTCTCCCCAAGCGAAAGCCGTTAATATATATGACTTTACTGTAAGCCGCTGAATTCGCTCTGATTTCTGGGAGTTGTGTCTGCATGAGTCCGCCACTATGCGCATGCAGTTGAAAATAAAAGAAAAATTTTTGTCTTTGATGAGGAGACTCGATAGCATGCTTTCCTCACGCACAAGGATGTCGCTCTGCTTTTCGGTATAAAATATGTTTGTCAAGAGGCGCTCTTGCAAAAAACGAGTGTACCATTGGTGAAACACATCCTGCCTTGAGCACAGACGGTAAATAACAGCGACCCAATTGTTTTTCTTTCGTAGTTCGTCGATAGGTATGGTCTTGATTTCCTCGGCTGCGTACCTGGCAAGACGCTTTGCAATCTTGACTGCATTGTCCTCATTTGGAGCTCGTCGCTCGAGTGCGGCTAAATTCGCTTGAATTCCGTTGTACACTGCCCGAATGAGATGTGGTTCATGACCAAAAATGCAGGAAATAGTGTTTTCAAATGTTTGCTGTGTCGTCTTCAAAATTCGTAAAATAGATGTGGCATCTGATGAATCATTCGTCTTGCTGAGCTCCCGATCAGTGTATTCTGATACCGCCTCTGTCAACAATTCCTCCATCCATGACTCCTCTTCGTCACCGTCCAAAAGGCAGAAAAGCGAGGACAAGGATTCCTTCCGAGACAACGGATCATTGCCATCAGATGGATCAATACACTCCTTGCAGAAAGACAAAAGATAATTTTGCTCGTCGTGAATGAGAATTCGCAGAACACATTTGCTGACTTGCTCGTATGAAGACCGCATCAAAAAGCAGCGTGCCAATATATCTTCTTTCTCCACGGCAATTAAACATTCATCTATATACTCAGCGACACCAAATGCCTTGAATGTCAACTTTTTCGAGCTATAGTAAGCTGCCAGACTTTTGAGGTACGTTTCTTCAATTATTGACGAGTACAAAGTAAGGCGTACGTCCGTTGAGCATCCAAGATTGAGAGAAAGTCGCTTCACACTTTCCATTTCGCCTATACTGGTTGGACCTCCTGCTCTGACGCGGGAAACAATTTCGTTCACTTTTACCCTGAAAGCTTCCTTCAAATCAGATGTCAGAATGACATCCATCCACAAATGACCGATCACAATTTCTGTTGGCTGAATAATATGCTCGGCTGGTAGGCCTTTTTTCTGCCAGGTCCAATGAAGGTACGTGAAAATCGACTTCACGACATTTCCCCCTGCGGTGTACTGTTCATACGCGTCCAAATAGGACAAGATCGAATCTTTGCGTATGGTCGCCCTCACAATATTGATTTGCTTTTTTAGCAACTCACGCAAAAGGTAGTAAACGACAAGCACCTGAGTGCTCTCCACGGTTTCGCCAACGACAGGTGTAGAATTGCTGCCTCGGACAAGTGCAGGATAGTTCGAACATTGATACGCTGTTAAGTCGTACACCAGCCCGTGTGCTTCACATATCTCACTAATGAGCTTGTTGTAATCTTTGCATAAGTCGTGGGAAGGACGTTTTTTGAACTTCTGAAAGGTGGTGTTGCAGACGCTAGCGACTTCTTTCCAGAGTGGAGGAAATGAATTTTGAATCCGTCCCTGCTGCTCAGAGATGTTCATTTTCTGAAACTCCGAATAACTCAAAAGCACTTTTTGAAAAGAATTTTGTACAAATTACTGCTCCTAGAGTAAAAAGCAGTCTTCGAAGCAAAAGCAATCAAAGCACGCTCCAGATGGAAAGGAATGAATAAAAAAGAAAGATGACCGTCAAGTGAAATGGAAATTGCAGGGCAGATAAAACATGAAAATAAGGGCTCACCAATTTAAAAAATGTAGCATTTAGAAAAAGAGTCTTTCCGCTCTATCAGGTGGTGGAACTTGGATCTCATTTATTAGGTATAAGTCCGTTTTTTTTTTTTTGTACACTTGTACTCATATTAATAAGTCCACAATACAGAAATTTAAATATATCTTTATTTATATATGGAGAGAGATATAGAAATATATATATATATACATATATATATATATATATATATATTAGAGAACAGTCTCCTGGAAGATATTCGTATGGAATCATGCAAACTATCTTCTTCAAAAGCAAGGAATACAATGCGTTTTTACACCTCAAGGAGAACACCAAGTGATTAAACCTTCTTCGTGTCTAACCAAATTAGTTGAAGAACGTCCATAGTTTGACACGTGTCTTGGGAATGTGTTACTAAGAATTTTTGAGAAGCAATCACTTGCACCACACACCTGGACTCGAGCGGAGACATGAAAATGCACCAAGGTGCTCCCTCGCGACCTACAAACAGAAGGAAAATAAATCGGAGTGTATTAGCATGAAACACATCACGCAGTCTTACAACAACCTCTCAAACCACCTTTTGAAATTCTCCTCTGACGAAGTTACCGCAATAAAACTTTTTTGGCCTTTGCCTTCTGTAGTCACCATGTGACCCAGCAGGCAACTTGAGGCAATGGCAGGCGGTTAACCTACCTGCAAGCTGCTGCACTACGTCAACGCAGCTCTGTAAAATATCCCTCAACCCCCGATTGAGATCATGGTGACCGTATTTTTCTCTCGCCCTGTCGACGCTGACACGAAGCTTTGAACACATATAGGCAGTACCCGCACTAATCACAGTACCATTTTGTGCTCGTCTTATTAATAACCTGTTGCAGATTGCCTCAAGCCCCACCACTACAAAATATTGACAGGGGGGTTTGGTTTACGCAAGGACCCCGGAACCGCCGACCGCAACCAGCCACCTTGCCGCCAACGCCCAGGGCCAAGACAAGAACATGCCACCGCTGAGAAAACCCGGCGCCCACCCCCACACACCCGCAAACGCCAAAAAGCCCCGAAGCCCCCCCCCCCGCCCCAGAAAAATGCCGCCATTGCAAAGAGCCCTGCCCCATCATCTTCTCAAAAACTGGAGAGCGGAGTTTTCAGGTCGGCATTTTCACTCAAAACACCACGGAAACCGAAACTTCCCCCAACCCTACCAAATACTAGATCCCCGTACTGTCAGAAGCTAGCCCAAATTGCTATCAACCGAGACCCATTGCCGAATAAACAACTACGTGTGCTTTATTTTCGATCCCCTACCAATACGATAAGCACTAACAAGGAATTGGCGACGAGGTGCGGCACCTTTCTTCCCAGCTTTGAATGCTGCCAATTTCGATGAACAGCCAATTCTTCTGTGATCTTTCTGGAATTCGAGCGGAGGACCTCACCCCCGACTGCGCCACCAAAGATGCCTCACCAGCGATCGCTGGCACAATATCCAGCCGCCTATGATACCCCACCACTAAGCGAGAACACCGAAGAACCAGCCCCCGCCTGTAAAAAAAAAGCGATAAAAACGCAGCAGATGCATAACGACGGCTATCGTACAGAGGTGGATGTCACCCCGAATAATGAAAATGCCTTCATGAAAACATTGCTTTGAATTTTTTTTACCCGGCACCCCAAAACAGAATTCTTGGCTCGAGTAATTGATACATTTGCATCGCCCACCACCAAACAAATCATAATCCACTAGAAACTGGAAGCCTTTGTAGGCCACCGTTCTAGACACCGCAAATCCAGCACACAGAAAGAACTGAGGCACATCCTTCTGAGAAAAAATATATATAACAAAATGCAAATGCAAAATAACTGCAGAGAGGGTTCCTGCTCGGCAACCCTCACTTTGGGCCCGGCGGGCAAACAAAAATCACCGAACAACAGGGAATGGCCCCTGGCAAAGTTGTCCGAGCGAAAAACTGATTCCTAAAAAGACACTCCTCGGCGGAACAAGAACAACCAGCATTCCACAAATTCCTAAGAATTGCCAATAAGGAACCAGGGCGTGAGAAATACACACGAGGCGGGGAATCGACAAACCGGAAAACCTGCTTCGAAGCCGTGACATCAATTTGACAGCGTCTAAACCAAAGACTGTGCCTTGGTTTTGTTGTTATGGCGTGTTTTTGCGTTGGAAACCACGATTGAAACATTACCCAAGGAACAGAAGAACGATACAGCTTACATGCCAGCGCCGAAAGTATCCACTACCGAGTTTTTCACGATAAGGCGCACGCTCGAAGCACCACCGACAAGATAAATAAAAGTGACTTTCATGCCAGACTTCTCACTTTGTCGAGAACGAAAAGGTGCTTTTTTCCGGTAGCATTGTGACTGGGACGCCCTTTGTGCATTTTTTTCCACCAGGGGTTCCCGAATAAGACGGACCGATGCAGCGTAGCCTTATTGTGATGAATATCGCCGTTCTGATGCGCGGAAAATTGGAGTTCTCAGAGCTTTCACTGTTTAATTTCAGCTCACCCAAAAGAAAGCAGTCGCCAGTTGTGGGCCAGGCTATTCCCACACAAAGAGGGGGAACCCCGTTCCCTCTTTTTTTCGCCTGCCCATTGACCTCACCAGGGGCTCTGCGCGGAGCCGGCCAAGAAAATTGCCGCGAAAGATATGGCTGATCGCAACGTGATGGCATCTACAAGACAGACCAAACGAGACCCAAACATCTGTAACGGTTTTCTCTTCAAAGGACCACGAGAATAGAGCTTTAGTCTTGACAGTTAGGCGGCGCGCGGGTTACTCTCCACAGTTATATACCTCAAAAACGCCTTTGACCATCCCATTCGCGCGCGCTTTCCGGCAACCATTTCTTCATTTGTGCTCCCGTTGCGAGGCCTTGGGATCATGATTTTTCGGGGGTTCTGTTTGCTGGCGCCTTTTGTCCCGTGGTGCTTTAGGCACCCGTATTTTTAGAACCCAGCCACCCCAATATATATATAGATATAAATATAAATGTTTTCCTGGTTTTTGTGCTCACCAGCACCGGTGGGACTGAAGGGTCCTATGTCTCTTTCAGGGTTTGCTGTCTTTTTTCTTTTCTTTTACTGTGGTGTTTGCTTTATTTTTTTGCAGGGGGCGCGTCTTTGGCGTTATCTGGCTCTTTTAAGGGGTGCCAGGCCAGCCAGGCGAGACAATTTTCCGCTGACGGACCCGGGCGAAAACTTCTACACGTCACTGTTTTTATATTTACGGCACCGGGAAAGCAGCATCGGTTTCCTGAAGGCACTATTCATTACCAACACATCTCCCTTGAAAGGGGCATCGATAAATGAAGGGACTGCTGTGTTTCAATTCATGAGGACCAGTGAAGTTGTTGTGGTCTAGTGGCCCCCTACAAAGCGGTATAAATCACCGAAACCACGAATTTGCCCCCCACCTTCCCGGCACCCCGCGCACGATGCCAGCAGCCTGAATTTTCGATTGTGGTCCTTGCCCTTCTTCACTAAACGTGCCAATCAAGCCACATATAAGGAACGGCATTGGGGGCATTAGGTGCTTGGTGCTTCTCTAGTTTTCGATTGCGAAACACTCTCCAGGTTCTTTAACTTCAGAAAAAACGATGAAGGAGGAGCTGCCCTGCAGAAAAGCCGCAGAGAGTTCAAAGTGTTTTGTTTCTCTTTTCAGGGGGACTGTGCAAAAAAAGAGGTGACAAGAGGAGGATGGGGGGGGGAAGTAATATCGATCCCGAAAAACCGTGTTAATGCGGTTTTTTTCCGGTGTACCCTCGTGTGGGGTTGGTTTGTGCTTTGATTCAAAGAAAGCCTGGGTATGATTCTTCGTCGTGGGGATGTCAGCCGAATAAAAGCACAAACCAGTTAGAGGTGAGGGTTTCAACATTATTGGTAGATTTTCAGATATGTGGGGTGTGGTGTGGTGGTGTCAGGCTTCCCGCCAAGCCCCCACACAATATACGCCGGGCAATAAAAAAGCGACAACAGGGTGTTTGGCCCGAATGTTGCGGAGGGTTGCCATGGTATGTTTGAACATCTGAAAAAACAGAATTATCAAGTGGTCTAAACTCCTATACTGTGTTCTCAGCGGGTAACTGGCGTCGTGAAAACGCTGTCCTGGCTGGCTTCCGGGTTTTGGAATGGGGCGGTGGCATCCCGTGTGGCGTAGCTTCTGTTTTGCCGTGGGGGGGGGCTGGCCATTTTGTGTCGGCGCCAGTTGGCGTGGTGTGTCGTTGGGGTCTCCGGGTTTGACGCGTCGGGCTTCTGTTGGAAAAGGCGTCTGGCCCCTCTTCCGGTGTAGCGATTTATGTGGGGCTTCGGTGGTGAAACGACTGCTTTTTGCTGTGTGTGTGGTCGGCTTGCTTCTCCGGGGTCCTGCTTTGTGGGTGTTTTGTCGAGTGGCTGTTCGGGTTCGGCGGGGCCTCGTGCGCTGGTGTTGTTTTTGGGTGGGTCTTGGCTTTGTCGCCGGTGTGTTGGGCCTTTTTCCCTGTGCTTGGCGCCGTTTTGCGGCCCCCCCGGGTCCTTTCCAGCGGGGGAGGCGCAGCTGCGAAGGCGAGGCCGCGGGTAGAAAAGGGGGTGGTTCACCACCGAAAAATGGAGGATCTCCCGCGACCTGGCCGTGCGTGCTTGCTGGCCCGCTTGTCAGGCAGGGGTGGCTGTGGGTCGTTGGCGTGCCCTGGCTTGCGGGGAAGCTGCGGTGGAAAGGCGGTATTTTTTCGGAGCGGGGAGGGGGCATGTGCGACCCTGTCGTCTAGTTTTAGAGCGAGGCTAGGTTTTTTTTCCTTGTTTCTGATGGCTGTGGTCCATGCCCCCGGAGAAGGTAACTCCTTGCGGTTAAGTGCCAAAGCACTTTACCGCTCGGCGCACGCGGCGGTCTGATGAATTTTTTGTTTTAGCTTCTCTGTCTCGCACACCCCTAAAGAGCGACGAAGAGGTGTTGGGTGGGTCTGCGTACATTTCATGTGTCCTTTTTTTTTGCTTCTTATGTGAAGACCCTGGAGAGGCACAATACTTTCCCGTTCTCAGGAACACTCTCTAATCAGTTTCTAGGGGTAGGGTACACCTGAATTCTATTTGCTACTGTCAGGGTTTTGATTGTATCCTCTAACCATTGTGTTGTACTGGCGATGAGAAAAAAAAAGATTCTCTGCTTCACTGTATCTTTGCTGATTCAAAGCGTATCGTGCGCGGATTGCCGGCGAGAGAGCTTTTGTTTTTTTTGTTTTGCGAATGTACCCACGTGGTTTTTACCATTTTCCGAGAAACAATGATACTGGATACAGCTCTGCATGATTCTTTGAAGGATCTTTCATCCACATCATACCTTGGTGAGTGACCACATGCCTCCTTTTTCTTTCCTTGCTGTTCATCTTTACCTTTTAGTCTGAGTCTAGGAGACAGGTGACACTCCGGCACATACCAATGCATTTTTTACCAGCTTTGGCACTGGTGGTTGGGGGCCACATTATCGTGTCTGTTTGCCTCATTCAGATGTCTGTGCGCAGCAAGAAGAAGAATGCAGCCCTGAAAAAGAAGTTTCCGTACTCCATCACTAAAATTGCTCACCGCGGTGGCTCCATATTGGGGCCAGAAAACACCATATACACGTTTACGCGAGCAATCAAAGAGGGATTCTGCGATATGATTGAGCTCGATGTCAGAGAATCAAAGGATGGACAAGTGGTTGTGTCCCATGATGATCACCTAGGAGCTATATGCGGTCCACAGTATGCAGATGTAGCAGTTTCAGATATGGTAGTTGGCCAGGATGGCTCAAAAACACTCCCCCAGTGTAACAGAGTCATTAGGTTAGAGTTTGCTACACGTGACATGACGGAATACCAGGCGTCCGATGAGATCCCTGTTGATGACACCACCAGATTATGCCTGCTACGTGAAGTCTTCGAGAGGTTCCCCTCTACACCGTTGCACATCGATATCAAAGACAACAGCAAAGATTTTGTTTCTGTAGTTCTAGACTTGATTGCTGCGTACGGTCGTGAAAGCATCACCTTTGTGGGAAGTAGTGAACCAAAGAACCAGCAGTTTATCAACGCCTACTTTGCGGAGAGAGGCCCTGAGGTGAAGAGACGTTACCGTCTCTTTGCAGGACCTCTCGAATTTTTCCGGACGTACCTCTTTTTTTACACGGGTCTACTGCCCTACATTTCTATAAACTACGATGTTTTCTCGATTCCAGTTTTCACAACTGAGATGAAGACGTATGCCGCAAAGGAGCACGGAAAATGTTTGGCTTACATCGGTGGATTTCTTTTTTCCTCGCCGTTACTCTGGAGGTATCTCCAGAGCCGAGGTATCGTGGTAGTTGGATGGAACTTCAACAGCGAGGATGATATATTGGAAGCAATTCAGTGGCCCCTCAACGGTGTGATGTCTGACGATCCCATCAAACTTCGCCGACTAATTAACACACACCGGGGAGCTGTCCGCTTAAGAGTGCTTTCAGGGTAATGTATTGTTGTTACAACACGGCCAAGTTTTTATCCTCAATTTTTTTACGATCTCGACATATTCATGGCAAGTGAAGGGGCTTATTCTGAAGCAAGTGTGCACTAGAAACACCAAAGGGTCCACCTCAAAGCCACTGATGCTAATATTCCCTATGCAAACTGTTATCATTGATTGTCTCCTCACTTTATTTTGCTCTAACGTCCCCCACACTCTCTCTATCTAGCTTCTTTTTAACCTTTTTTCCCCCTACTCACTTAGGTTCAGAGATAAAGCACTTACAATGTCGTACCGCCAAGCCGCAATAGTGATCGCTTCGGGTGCTTTCTTCGGATGCAGCCTTATTGTGTTTGCAGATGGAGCCGTGATGGCGAGCAGAGCGGGGCTGCCCTATGACTTCCTTATGTGGCTACCAACCCTTGTCGCTTTGCTCGGTAGCTTTATCTTGTTGTTGGTGAGGCCCCTAAATATCCTGGGCACAGATGATGATCTAGAAGATGACGATGATACGATACAGAAGAATAAGAGTTTGTTTCTCCTTGGAACATCTCTCCTGTTCACGTCTATTTGCCTTTCAGTCTGGAAGATGATGTATCCCTATGGGGATCGAAAAGTTGCGTGGCCAGGGGTGGCGCTTTTGGTACATTCGCTGCTTTTATTGATGATGAACTTTGGTTTATTTTCTGCTCGTGCTCAGCGTGATGAGTACTGAAAAGCGGGCGAATGGAACAACAAGGGTACTACACGTACAGGATCGACTTATGAATCGTGCTGCTTTTGCGCAACCAGCCTGAGCGTACAGTGCTAGATACATTTTTTCACGCTAGCACTCAAGGTACCTCTCCTTCGTGGTTGTAATGAACAAGTTTCCCTAGCATGAGCACACGTCTCTACGTTCATTGCTTCACTCTTTCTTTTGTTTGCATGTCTTGTTTTCGCTCATCACCATTGATGGTACAGAGTGAGGTCAAAGGAGGCTCCAACAATGAACTCATTACACAGATCTGGGCAGATATCGCCTGAGCATTTGAAATCAATGAAGTCTGCTATCCATTCATTCTTACAGGAGACCAGTGTTTATCAATCAATACGCGACATCGTTGATACATATATCTCAGAACACGAAAATGAGGATGTGTCTGTCGACAACCCGAATGCGATTATGCGTATTCTTAGAGAAAAAGGAATACTACAGGAACTTGCTAGTCAAATTCAATCTAGCAGTTCTGCTGGTGCAAAGCCTTCTATTACCATACCGAGCGACGGACGGTACTATCTTCTCGTCCGACTGAACGGCGGACGCGCTTTTGTAGACAACCTTGACATATCTCCATCAACTGTGAACAAGCGTTCTGTTGTCTTTGCGGCTCAGTTTGGAAACCAAAGGTTTAGATCTACGTTACAGCCCTGCTCAACAGAGCCAGCATTTGATGAAGAGTTTCTCTTCGAAGTGGACGCTGCTGGGTTCGGCTTCGGAGAGGCTGATCTTATCGAGGTGTCGACTCCTTTTCACGTTGCGGTCCTACGAGAGGATTCACGGCTCAACGTTGCCGAGTTACTGGGGGAAAACTTCATAGAATGGAGAAAAGTATTGAAAAGCGGCTACCTGGGGCTTACGGTAGAACTCTGTGGCGCAAATGCGGGAGTACCAGCGGGAATTTTAGACTTGCAGCTCGAGTTGGTGTCTAAAAAGCGAATCCGTTACAAGGAGGAGGACATTGCGTTGCGGGTCGAGCAGCAGCGTGTAGCCGTTACTAACGCTGACCGCGAGTTCCTCGTGTACTCTAGACGATGGTGGTCAGAGTATCAGGAATTCAGCCCAACACACAAAGAGCGTAAGGTGCGGCTATTTGCTTCCACCTCAACCGGAAGGATGGTGCCTCTAACCCACTTTGTCTCGCCAATACAAGCAGAGTTCGGTCTCGACTCGCCGCAGGATGCTGCGCGGTTTGTGTCGCTGCTGCGGGTCACTAACGAAAGCGCTTCCTCCATTGGCTCATTAGGGGCTGAGGCAAGTAGCTGGCTCTCTCCTTTCGTTTTTCTTTCGCAGAGGCAGGGTCACCACTGCAATCATGCTGCTCTTCTGTGTTCTCTCTTACTAGGGTTCGGCATTGATGCTTACTGCGCAATCGGGTCTTGCCACAACGGTGAAGTTGGTGTCTTCGTGGTATCCAGGTCTACCGATATGCGTGGCTCCACGAAGGTTACAGTGTGGAATCCCACGTCGGGTGAACGCTCTTCGCCAAGTGAGCAGGGAACATTCGCTACTGTTGATTGCATATTCAACAACAAGTCCTTTTTTGCTAATTGCCAAGCCTCGAACAGCATCATTACTGCATCCTTTGAATGCCACAACGAGGAGTTCTGGAAGCCACTTAACGTGCTGAAGTTGCGAATGGTGCCGCGATACCCTCCTGCACCACTTTTATTCGAAGCTGTAGCTGCGTCCTCGGTGGAGCGATCGCTAGAGATTCAACTTCGCGCAGCAATTTCAACGTACCGGGATTCCTTTGGTGTTGTAACAACCTACGATGATGTGGTTTCTTATGTGTTGTCGCAGGGGCTAGTACTATACGAGCGTCAGCAGAACGAAGGCTGTGCAGCGAGTTTTTCTTTTTTTCAAGAGTCGGTGAAGGGCATCTTAGGCGCGGGAAAAACGTTCAAAGCGATTCCGGTAAACGTTTCGTATCTCGATGCTGGTAGTGTGATGGACGTTGTGCGTGCCGCTTCTGTGGGAAAAGAGATATTGGATACAGTGGTGGACAGCGCCAAGTTTGGTGTACGCGTCAAGGTATTTTCTTTCCCAGAACGCGTGATTTCCGTTTGGGTGATGATTGCGGTGAACTACAATGCACCCAAGGTTGCATAGTTTACTTTTTCTCGTTGTGCGTCGTACAGCGTTTCGCTGTACTTCCCTTGATATACATTTTCTTGACTGACTCATAGATTGTGTACTCTGTCTTTATACACTTCTCTCAAAATCCATCACAAATGTACAGCTTACAATACGAGGTGACCCGTGTACGTTATACTAGGATTCACCCATGCCGCAGGGCGGTGTCAAGAGGGAGTAGGGTGGCTCTCTCCCAGCCGACTTTGTGTCTCTTTAGTGTGGGGAAGTGCTGCACTCTGTGTTGTGTGGGTGGTCCGAGGGTTTTTTTTTTCACCAAAAAGACGACGTACTTTACTTAATGCTGATATCACTCTCTTCTTCAACTTCCTTTTTTCTTCTTCCTACCAACGTCCTGTGTGCTTGTGGTTTTAGAATACTTTCACTTTCATTTCGATTTGCCGTGTTCTATTATCGAACACGCCACAACTGTGCCAACAAGTGCTGTTTACCGTAAGCCAAGCAGATGCGTCGTTTCACAGGTGCGTTGTTTGGCAGACGTGCTGCCGCACGATGCACCACCGCACCTTTTTGGGCCCACCTCACTCTTTGGCCCATATTAAACACAAAGTGCACCTTCTTTGCCACTAGTGCGATGTACGAGGGATCGATTCTTGCCTCTAGTGCCAATCTGGGCAACTCGCATTCACCACAGAAGACAAGCACGTCTGGGGCGTCGACAGAGCATGACGTTTCCATCACGGATGAGAATGGTGATTCTGTCAACGTCACCCCACTGAACTCATTCGCAGAGTTGCACAATGCACCACAATGGCTGGCGGAGGGGTTAAAGGCGCTAAAGTACCCTTCGACGACAGACATTCAGAAATTCACGATACCCTTATTGGCCGACGGTCACGATGCTATCGGGCTCGCGCCGACCGGCTCAGGGAAGACGGTGGCGTTCTCTGTTCCGGCTCTGTTGGCGTTCAAGCGCAATCCTGATCACACGCCGTCTGTTCTCGTTCTAGCACCGACTCGGGAGTTGGTGCAGCAGACCACAAAAGTGCTTGAAAGTCTCGGTTGTGGACAGGTACGTGTCTGCGAGGCTTATGGTGGTGTCCCGCGAGATATCCAAGCTCGCCGTCTTCACAGCGGGTGTGACGTGCTTGTTGCCTGTCCAGGACGACTGAAGGACTTCCTCGACGCTGGTGACGTATCCATTCGCAATCTCTCGTTCCTGGTCTTCGACGAGGCAGACCGCCTTCTCGATATGGGGTTCCAGGTTCACTTGGATGAGATTATGTCCTACATCGACTCAGCCTCACACCCCCAAACGATGATGTGGTCCGCAACGTGGCCGGAGTCGGTACAAGAGATGGCGCGCAGGTATCTATCCAACAAACGCGTGCTGATACGAGCTGGTACTGCGGGAACAGGTTTACAAGTGAACGAGCACATCAAGCAGGAGCTTATCTTCTGCAACAGTTTCTCAGAGCGCATTGAGAAGCTCGGGTCTCTCGTCGAAGCTGGAACCATTGATGATAGCAACGACAAGCTCATTATTTTCGTGGAGCGTCAGACGGATACGGAAAACACAGCCCGAGCATTCAGCCACCGACTTGGGATCGATGCCCGCTACATAGGGACTCTTCACGGCGGTCTGTCGCAGCGGCAGCGGGACAAGGTGATGGACATGTTCAAGAAAAACCACATACGTCTCCTTGTGGCGACCGACGTTGCTTCTCGGGGCCTAGACATTCCCGATGTGACGTGTGTCGTGAATTTTCAGGCGCCAAAGAACATCGATAGCTACTGCCATCGCATCGGGCGCACCGGCCGCGCCGGTCGCACCGGAACAGCTTACACATTTATTGGCCAAGGAGACGATGGACTTGCAGCAGATCTCGTAGACTACTTGACTCGCTGTCGAGTCACTGCCCCAAAGGAGCTGATGGAGCTTGCTGAGCGTTTCCAGAACCGGACGCGCCACCGGCAGGACCGCTTCGGGCGGTATGACCGAGGTGGTTCCGCCAGAAAAGAAGGCAAGAGCGGTTTTGGCCGTTTTCGTGGTGATCGAGGTGGTTCCCGGCCCTCTACGTCTCGTGGGTCTAACTCTCGCAACTTCGATGACCACGCCTCGTCTAAAATGGATTGGTGAGTACCCTTGGGGAGAGGATTGCAGATAACCTATGTTTACCTCTTTTCCTCACCACAGCAGCCACCCAGCCACGTTTATGGCATCCCTTGTTATTGACGTATTTAATTCACCAAATGTCAGTTTTCCGGCACTGGAGTTGGGGGTGGGTTGCCCATTCCGTTTTTTTTCCCGTCAGAGCAGTGCCCTGCTTTGCTTCGATTATTTTCTGAGGTGTTTCTTTATTATTAGTAGATTGTTCACTTCATCTACTTGAATTTGCTTCTCGTCTGTCTCCCTGATGACGGGGGACACCTCAGCGTGGTATCAGGGTCCAGTACCCACTCTGTGGGGAAGCCAAGCAGCCCCCAAGCTCTCATCCAATGCTGAGTCACTTGGTGTGCTGATAGGGTCGGAGTCGCTAGAGCCTAGGGGGAGGGGTGCAAGGGGCTCCCAGTTGCTCCTCGGTTCTGATGTGGGCAGTCAGGTCCTGGGTTGCGTCGCGTCGCGGCGGCTCGTAGCTCTCGTGCGGGTCTGTTATCGACTGTGTGGTGGAGAGAGGGCCAGCGTCGCTTGAGCGTATTCCACTCGGTTCCCCGCGGCTACTGCTCGGGGACGGCGCCTGAGCCCACCCCTGTGGATGCCCCGCTTCGCGAGGAGCGCGACAGGAGGGGGTGGGGGCGGCTGTGTGGCTGTGTGCGGGGCGGGTGGGTTGGCGTTTGGCCCAGCTGCGAGTGCCTTGATGGCTGAGTTTGCCGTGTTGTGAGGCGTGTCTGCTGTTGCCTTGCACCACATAGGACTGCGCGAGTGGCAAGCTGCTGCGGGGTGCCTATCTGGACTCGCAGTGTTGTGTGGCGTAATGAGCGTGGTGAAGGAAGGGCTTCTTTTTCCATGCCAGTCCTTGTCCTCAGACTTCCAGTGTCGTGGAGTGGATGGGTCGTGTATGGCATGTCGGATTTGTTTTTGTTTTTGTATCCGGTGAACAAAGGCGTTCGCATAGGCCGAACGAGTACACTGGGAGTCTAGCCGTGGGCCCCTCCGCGTGGTAAGCGTTTTGACCAGTGCAGTGTAATGCAGACGCTGTTTCTTCCGTAGCTAAGTGGCGTTGAGATCGTTTGCAGGAGGCAGGGTATCTGCAGTAGATGCAAGAGAGGAACGTAGCGACCGCAATCCGTGAGTTCTTTCAGCCAAGAGCCGATCCGCGTTTACTTTGGCAATCAGGACGGATGCATTGTGTGTCCTTTTCTGGGATCGGGCGGGTGTTTTTTTCATATCGCCTTCTGTTCACAAGCGGCATGTCTTTTTAACTTGATAAAGGTGTGGCCGCCAAAAGTAAAAACAATGAAACAGAGATGAGTAATGTCCTTGAAGGCCTCGCGGATCTCTCTCTACATAGCAGAGACGATGTCAGAAACGCGATTCTTTTCCACCCCGTATGAAGGTCATAGGAGAATGTTAAATATTATGTGGCGATAGGGGACGTGTGAGTAGGGTTTCACGCCTATGCTTTTTCTCTGGCATTGTATATGCATTGGAGCCGCGCTGTAAGTGGTACATTTCTACTTTGTGCAAAATGCCGATTTTGTTTGCATAGGTTTATCCCTGGACGGAGGGATTCCTCCCATTCTCATCGTCAGCTCCTGCCCTCTGATACGTGTTCCGCCACAGTCCACTGAGTGCGCGGTTTTATCTTCACGCTCATGTTGACTTTTGTTCCCCTCCCCCCCCTTTTTTTTTTTGCAAGGCCAGTGGATCCAAAAGTGTCTGACTCAAGGTACACCGAATCCGTAATAACTGTTTATACCAGGACAGCGTTGCACAACTAGCATTAAAGGTCAACGCGTGTTCTGCTTTTTTTTTGTTCTCCAAACTGGACACAAGCCATGGCTGAAATTATTGGAACGTCCCCAGAGGACCTCCAGCGAGCTGCTGATGCCTTATTGCAAGGAAAGCTAGTCGCTATCCCAACGGAAACGGTCTATGGTTTAGGCGGCAATGCTTTGATTGAGAGTGCTGCCAAGAATATTTATGTCGTGAAGGGGCGACCACCTACGGATCCTCTCATCTGCCACGTTCACACCCTGGATCGCGTGCGTAAGTTGTGGAATCTGAAGTGGGATGAGGAAGCTGCGGAGTTGGCGTGCACCATTGGGGCGGCTCTGTGGCCAGGGCCGTTGACTCTCGTGTGCAAAGCAAACCCTTCTCTTCCGGATTGTGTCACAGGCGGTTCTGGCTACGTAGGTGCTCGCATCCCCAACAATGCGACAACGCTGAAACTTCTGGAGATGGTCGATGTCCCTGTAGCTGCCCCTAGTGCGAACACCTTCGGGCATGTGAGCCCGACGACAGCGCAGCACGTCTATGACGATTTAGCGGCCCGAGACTCGGAGTTGCTCATCATTGACGGCGGGCAAAGTACGCTTGGAATCGAGTCCACCGTGGCCAAGATCGACTCGAAAGATTCAGTGGTTGTGCTGCGCAGGGGATGTATTACGGTGAGCATGATTCACCGCGCTATTGCGGACAGATATCCGCAGACGCGTGTGGAGATTCAGGACATGCGAATCAGGTTTGGCTCAACGAATGCACCAATGGTAAGCCCCGGTCAGCTTCTGACTCACTATTCCCCACGTGTACCATCGTCCCTCCTTACACCGGGTAGCCTGGCGGCGCTGACAGCCTCCTCGGATGTGCCTGTTTACGTGCACCGCGGCAAAGATGTTGTACCTCTCAGCGAAACCGTTGTTCTTGATTATAACAAATATCTTGCCCGATTCAAGGACAGTTGCCTGTCGTACCACGATTTAAGCCCTGAAGGCAAACCAGAAGAGGGGTGCTTCGCTGTATTCGATGCGTTGCGTGCGACTGAGACGGTGAGGGGGGCGAGGAGTCTTGTGTTTCCACTCATCTCAGAGTGGCAGGACAACAGTGAGAGCGAGGATTTGTTGGCTGCTGTAGAGGATCGACTATTTCGAGCAGCATCGGGTGTGACAGCTTTTCTGACTAATGAGGCCATGCCTACTGCCGTTCGGCACGGCGACTGAAGCTCTGTAAAGGATCAAGAGAGAGAGCTCAGGCTTGCCCTCACCCGAACCTGCTTGTCGAGAGGGGGGAGGTGTTGGTCGAGACTGTTCATTCGTTATCTACACCCTAAAGCGAAATCCTTGCAGGTCCACATGAATACAAAATGCACTATCTGATGACTGCACTCGCCTTTTTTTTCTCTGAATTGCATCCCATTCCGGTCAGGTTCTGTGTGGAGTGCTTTCATTCTAAAAAGCTGCTTTTGGTGTTCTCAGTAGAAAATATTTCCTCCCATATCAAGTAAAGGGGAGAGCTTATGATGTGTTGAACCTCATGGCCAGCTGCCATGTGCTTACAGCATGTTCTCCTGTAAGTGGTGGGGCTTCATCTCTCAATAATTTTAATTCGGAAATACAGTTAAATTTTTTTTTTTCCCGGTCACCACGGCAAGAGAGAGAGACGTGTATGACTTTGGGGTGTCTTCTCTGAGACGCACCCACATACGCAGGTGCAGGTGCAACTGTAACTGCGTACCGCCAACCACGTTGCTCCACTGCAGTTTGACGGCACCTTCTGCGATCTTTGTTCATGATGTCCTTCTACTCTTCCGTACAACTCATCGCTCTCTGAAAATTGATATGGCCGCCACTCGAGTCTCCATCTTTGGTAGCAAGCTTGGAGGTCTTACGCTATCCCTTTCACTCCTAGGCTCATCTTCAGCCTCGTCGCAGGTCTTCTTTCCTTTTTATCTGAGACTCTCGTGGAGAGGCGGGGAAAACCGACGAGCGGGTAGCCGTGTCGTTTCTAAACGCCAAAATTAATTTACACCATCACAAAGCGGTGCCATGGCGTCTTTTCATCCCCGCGACGCTTTCATTCTTCATCAGGAGCAAATCCAGCGCATGAACGAGGGTGATGAGGTGGACACATCTGAGGAGCAGAAAATTCAAATTGATTTGCAGCGCATCACTGATCGTGAGTCCACTGCTGTGGTGAGTTTCTCTCACGAGGATCACACCCTCGGAAATCCCCTACGACATGTTCTGATGCAGAACGCCGCCGTGACGAGCGCCGGCTACGCAATTCCCCACCCCCTGGAGCCCAAGATGCTCCTGCATGTCCAGGCTTCGGATTACGCTGTTGAGGCTGTAGCTAACGGCCTGGAGCGTCTCGCAGAAATCTGTGATGATACACTTAGCAGCTTCGATAAGTGTATGGTGGTGCAGCACCGTATGGTTGTTTCTTCGCATGCCGAGTAGCATCTGTGCAGCCTACTGGCGAAGAACAGGCTTGAGGATTAGCGAGAGATTCTTACTTGATGAGGGGATTGGCCTCATTTGTTTCGTGTTCTTTGCTATCGTCTTCCCCAAGGGCTGTTGGGATGCAGCAGGCGCCATGCTTTAGGTCTTTCTTGCTACTTAGTTTACCCTCCCACCCCTAAAGACCGCTTAAGATGATACGTACTAATCTACAGATCTTCGTGTTCCTCACCCCTCCAGAGGCTCAGAGGGAAGATAATAAAAGGCTACCTAGCGTCACAGTACACTGTGTGTCTTGAGTGCGTTCCATGCAAACAAGAGCGTTTCTATCCCTCGACATGCGGGTCAGTTATTAAAAAAAAAAGACGTTAGAACAAGGATATAAAGTCGTCGTTCTTGTATGATCGCCCTGTAGATATATCTTGATGCGTCCCTCGCCTACCTTTGCCTCCTCCCCCTCTAGGTTTTCTACTGACACTGGCTTCAGCCCAGGAGTTCATGTGAGGGATTTTTGATTGGTGCGCTCAGAAAAATTATCGCCCAAACGCTTGTCTTTCTTCTACTGTCTCTGGCTTTTTTTTTTTTACACGGTTACAGGATACGGCACTGATACAGGTGCCTGTGCAAGTTATGCACTTATGTCTTCGAACGTTTCACGGTGTGTGAGTGATGGTGTGACGCTCTCTGCCTGCATTTTCACAGCTCTGGCAGAGCGTGCTGACGACGAGGTGATGTTCGCACTTCTCCAGAACCGTGACTGCGATTGCTCGAAGGTAGCGCAGCCCGGCGGTAGTACAAGTACAGGTGATGACTGTGTGGCTGCCATTAGTACATCGCACGTGACCAAGCGTGCGTGGTGCGCCTTTGCTGCCTTGCTGAAGCAGCGGATGGTCACCTGCTTACGTGACTACCATTCCTCGTTTATTGCAGGTGATGCGCATGGCCCGGGGGGGGATGAGCATGGTGCGAGGGGGGGCTGCGATGTCGGTGTGTACAGTAACGAGACTTTCTACACCTGTTTGGTGGAGAGCGTCTGCCTTTGCATGGGGTGGTCCTTTTGCGTGTTCCGTCCAGATGATCCACCGTTGCGGCGGGAGCGACTAGAGCAGCGTCGGAGCCCTATATGCAAGCTGTGCTCGGAGGATGTTGCATTGCTTCTCCACGAGGCGCTCTCGACAGAGGAGAATGACGCTACCAGCAGAGGGTTCAAGCCGGGGGACCCGGACACCGACGCGTCGATGCGGCTGCTGGTGAAAGAGTTAGATGATAATCACGTTGCCTACTACATGTATACCTCCGGTTCAACAGGGGATCCAAAGTGTGTGGTAGCATCACGGGGAAATCTGCGAGCATACTTGCAGCGATTTCTTCTTGATAAGGATGGTCTCGCCGCGGCCGATGCACACTGTCGCTTCTTTTCCTTGTCCTCTCCGTTCTTTGATCCATCTATCGGTGACATGCTTGTGGGGCTCTGCACGCCCCACGGTGTCGTGTACACATGCACTCAAGAGGACCTCCTCAACGGCCAGGTTGCACCACTGCTGGCGAGCGTGCAGCCGACTCACGTGGTAAGCACTCCACCGGTTTGGTCTTCTCTCACCACTGTGGGCCATCTTCTGTCGTTGCTGAAGGTATCCAACCCCCCAATGAAACTGTTCCTCGGTGGTGAGCGAATGTCCCAGGAGCTCATCAGTACCTGGGCCGAGAGGGTGGAGCTGTATAACATTTACGGCGTGACTGAGGTCACGATATACCAGTCGGTGTGGCGAGTTTTTCCTGGCACGAGGGCAGAGGACATGAAGTGTGGTCCAGGCGTGGGCACCAGGATTTGCATTCAAAGAACTGATACTGAACTGGATGTCGTGCTTAGTGGCAGAGACGTTTCCACGTCAGAGGAAGACCTGAGTCAGAAACCTTGCGAGGCTGCGGACAGCGATTATGGGGAGGTTGTCCTTTCCGGAGAGCAAGTGTGCCTAGGGTACGCTGAGGACAGTACGTCGTCGCCCTTCGGTTGCGCTCCTGCCACAGGCGAACGTTTTTTTTTGTACAGGGGATATCGGTCGGCTCGTTGCGATTAGTGGGGGCGGTCGGCCCGAGCTGGAGCTGCGTGGTCGTCGTGACTGGCAAGTAAAGTTGAGTGGTCAGCGGGTGGCTATGGAAGAGGTGGAGAGCGCTGTGCAGCGAGCGCTTGAGGGTCTTTTTTCTCAGTGCGCTTGTTTTTGCCTGCAGGCCCCATCGGGCACGCCGGCCATCGGGGCGGCGGTTGTGCTTGCCGACATTGCCGATGGAGGGCTCCTGAGAGAGCACAGGGATGGCGTGGCCGCAGCGTTGCAGGAGCTGGTTGCGATGCACCTGCCTTTTTTCATGGTTCCGCGGCGGTGGCTATTGTTTGCCAACGGGACTTCCCTGCCGCAGACGTCGACGGGAAAGGTGAGCCGTACTCAGCTTGTCCTCAACTTTGTCCAAGAGCATGGTGAGTGGCTCGACGCCCAAGTTGAGGGAGAACACGACACTCGCAGTGGAGAGCAGGATGAGCTTTACAGAATAGTTGAATCCGTCTGGCAAGGCGTACTGGGGGTGCCGATTCTCTCCGACACGCACTACCTCTACGCGGGGGGTGATTCGCTTGGCGCGTTGAAGCTGAGCAGAGCCGTTTACGTGAGGCTCCACGGTGGGTCCGATGCCGGGATCGATGAGCATGGTAGGCTTCCTCCTCCATTCCAACCCTGTGTGTTGCTTCAACACCCTCGCTTCGCTGACTATGTGCAGATTCTGCGCGAAACGTGCTCAGTCGCTTTTCTAAAGTGTGATTCAAAACCGGGGGGTGGTGGGGCAACACCGACCTTGTTACCTCCCTTGTCTTCTCCGCAAGTTCTAAGCCCCGCAAAGGCAGCAGCCGATCTCTTTTTCCGTGAGGTTGTTGCTGCTCAAGCCGCCGCGCTCGCTGAACGTCTTCTTTGCCACGGCCTCGCTGACGTCAATGGGCACAACAGTCGTGAGCACCGCTGTACCACTCCCCTGCATGTGGCTGTTTCGAGCTGTGGCTCTCTGGAACAGGAAATATCGGCGTTGCGTGTGGCGAAGGTTTTACTGCGCCACGGTGCCAGTCTCACAGCGGTAACGCCAGACGGCGTTACCGCTGCTCACTTGGCATCAGCCAAATCCGTCTCCCTCCTTCGATGTCTGCTTGATCACAATTCCCGAGTTGTGCACTGCCGTGACGCCCGTCAACAGTCTCTCTTGCACTTCGCGGCACGCAGTGGTAACGTTGAAACGACTCGGCTTCTCCTTCGCCTGTACGCTGTGAGGTTGGACACAAGAGATAAGTGGCAGCGAACGCCGGTGCACTGGGCACTTGTGAATGGCCACATAGCGGTGCTGGAGGAGATGGTCTTGTATTGTGCTTCTTTGGCGACAACAAGCACCGCGCCTATGACTGACAGGGCGGTAGAGGAAAAAAATGGTACCGTGAAGCGGCCGAGATGCCCAGTCAGTGATACAGCTCGTTTTGTGCGACTGGCGCGCAAAAAGACATATTTGACATATGAGACGCTTCACGAGATAGCCAGGCGTGTGTATCCTGCAAACGAGAGGGTTCAGCGACTCTGTGACATTTTGGCTCCTTCGGTGGGGGAGGCTGCTGTAGACGAGTAAGAAAAAAGGAGACCATGTCTACAAAACCTAGTAGGGTAAGAACATTCTGCTCCATTGGTCACACACACACACTAAAAAAAAAACGTGACATAAATGAACACACACACACACACATATATATATATATATATATATATATATAATGTGTATATATTTGACCAGCTCTCCAGGGTAAGTGGCATAGATCGGATTTCTCTTTTCGCTCCTCCATCGAATGGGTGGATCTGAGGTGTGTGTGGTTTCTCTTGTTTTCCTCATTACCTGAGCGGTAGTCCATCTTTTTTATAGCAGCACTCCTCCTTTGACACATTGCATCTGATGCTCTCTCTCTCTCTCTCTCTTTTATGTCTCCTCCGCAGGTGTTGCTGTTTCCTCGGAGGCGTTTTCCTCTTACATTTTTGTTTTTATGCTGGGAAACGTTTGCACAGTTGTCTGCTGCCGCCGCCACCGCTGCGAACGCTGTAATACCACCAGCCGAAGGGGAGAGACTCGCCACCACGCACCATCAAGAGAATAGGTAGCTTACTGACACACACACACAAATTTACTCAAATTTGTTTTTCAGAGGAGGCGAAACTTCAGTCGGTTAGTCCGTCAGCTCGTTTGTTCATGTGAAGGGGGAGCGACACTCCACAGTTTTCTATCCATCTTTTACATCGGCAGGGAAAGCGCTCAGCGTCTGATTCTGTCGTGAGCCCCCCCCCCCCCCACCTCCGCACACAACCGAGCCTAAACAAATGCTTGCGGAGCCCAAGTCATCGATCATACGTGGAGACCGTAGACAGATCACGTCCAAGTTTACCGATGGGAGTGAGCTCATTGAAGAGTACGATGTGGTGACAGATGCCCTGCTGCTGAGAAAGCGCCGCACCTGCAATGCTCTCGGCGGCTTCTCTGAGTGGGCTATAGAGGTTGGGGCCGAGGAACCATCGCGCAACCTGGGTAAGGCTCTCATTGTTGAGGCAAGTGGAAGTCCAGTCGTGGTTCGACAGGACACAAAGGAGAGCTACGTGGTGCGCATTCGAAATCTTCCGTACCCAAAAGAGGTGTTCTCCGTCGCTGTCGAGCGCCAGAATGGGGATGAGATAGGCAAGATCGTGGTGCGAACATCTAACAAAAAGTATTTTAAGAGACTCGACATCCCCGACTTGGAGCGTGCGCGCATTCCGTTGGAGGCTGCACATCTTTCTTATGATGTGCAGCATCAAACACTTATCATTCAGTACAAAAAACCGCTCTCTGTGCTGACTGCCGAGGCTGCAGCGCGGAAGGAGCGCGCATCCATGCCTTCGAGGCGTGTCGATGAAAGCAACGAAGGCTGCAAGCAGCAGTAGAAACAAACATCTCGAGCTTTCCCTGGATTCTTCCTTCGTTTTCTTCATTGTTTCTGTCGCTAGGGAATAATCCAGTAATGAAGCGAGAGATGGAATCTCCATGTGCGCTTCCGTACGCGTTTGGTGTTTGGCATTGTGGAGAGCAAAACATTAGGGTGACCTAGAGGCGGAAAAGTATATGTATGGGTCTGCCATGTGCGCTTCAGCTTCTTTTTCGCTTTGTGCTCTGCAGCAATCAGTAACTAGATGTAGGTACAACTGGGTCGAATTTCACCGTCTGGTCGTCGCATCCCTATTATCTCTTGAATTGTGTGGCGCTGCCGTTTTGGGTATTCCCTTGCGCTGCTAGGCGGCGGCAGCTGTACGGCGGTGTGTGTGTGTGTGTGCTTTAGAAGAGACACCTTCATTTCTTTGCCACCCGATTATCTTCTATTTGCAAGTACTCCTCACCACTGCGCAATTCACACATTCACACATCAGTGGGTACCCACAGTGAACACCTCTTTCCTCCAGGTTTCGTGTGCTTTGTGTTTCTTCCATCTGCTACAGGCTCGCCTGTTGTTATCCAAGGGACTGAATGTGTGCGCTGCTGCCATTCGATGTTTTTTTCTTTCCCCCGTTTCGAACTCCGTGCCAACTGGGTGCGTGACCGCGTGAATGCTGCCTTCTCGTCCCCCGACAAGGCTTTGTGCCTTTTTTTTTTTTGATAAATCATAATGGTGCTTGCATTTCTCGACCATGAGTAAACCTATCATCGTTTTCCGCTTTCTTTTTCTTGTTGTTCTCGCTCTAGGAAACACACTCGCACACTAGAAGCCCCCCCCCCCCCCCTCCCCCTCCTCCGTTCGTCTATTGATCTCTCCAATAGCTGGCGTCAAGCTGGATTAGAAGCCGTAGTTGCAGTCATTGTGTACACTGAATTCCTTTCCTAGTAGAGGTTCTCCACCGAGGAGGAGACTCGTTTTTGTAGACCCGACTTTCCTTAGGAGTAGTAGCGAAAGTAGTAGTAGTAGAAACGGGGGGGGGGCGCGAGTTGCACTGCTTCACCCTAAATACACACACTCAACAAAAAAAAAAGGACATCATTTGTCACCATTCCCTAGCAAAGCTTTATATTTCTGTAGTCTACGCATCGCGTGGGTTGGGAGGGGATTATATTTTCGTATCATCACCTCTTGTTTCTCTTCTCCCGTCTTGTATCATGCTGCGCAGTACAGCTCGCTGCTTAGTGCGTGACCCTGTTCCAACCGACACCAAGGCGTTTTATACATGGTTTAGTGGTCAGGCTTACCGTCAGGAGCGCGTCATTCCTGGCGGGTACCCGGCAGTCCGTGTGTACCCGGTCTATGGTAAGCGCTGGTTCACAGGTCGCACTGTGATAGCTATCGTCGCTGGCATCTCCATTTTTGGGGCCTGGGTGCGTCCAGAGCGTGAACGTTACAATATGGAGATGATGATCGAGTTTGCGGAACGCCAGGCGGCCCATCTACCGTACCAGACCGCTGAAGTGAATCTACGTTGCTTCATTACCGGCTACAAGCGCTACCGCTACGAAAAGGAGAATCTGATCGACAAGGGCTACGTTGGCCTCACATCAGAGTTCAGGAAGTTCTTTTACCACAGCGATGTATGGCGTCCGCCGCTGCACGATGTGCTCATGCATCCTTATGTGAAGTATGGCGGTCCGATGGGCAGCTACAACTGGTCTGTGGGCTACTTTTAAGTGTCTAGATGCCAGCGGTGCATATGCAGCCTTCCTAGAAATTTGTTTGTCTGCTTCACCCCCTTTGAAAAAAAAAATCTTTCGCCTATTCTCGCTATGCGCGTTTAGCCTGGTACTGTTGCTTTTCTTCAGCTTCTCTGGTCGATTTTTGATTTTTATTATTTCCCTCTGCGTATTATATACACATCAACAACAAATCTTGTAATGTTTCACTCGCTCTTTAGACTTGCACCTCCTCTCCTTAGCCTTTCTCTATTCGTGTGTGTCTTTGCAGGGTTCTGAGATCCAAGGAGGTGGGAGGTGGGAGGAGGACGGGGGGGGGGGCGAGGAACGTGCTGTGTCTCCTGCACACAGACTCCAGTTCTCTGATAGAGGAGAAGGGGGAGAGTGAAAGACGATCCAAGTCTAATAATAATAATCGTAGTTTCCATACGCAGCAGGGATCGAAAACGCCTCCTGCATATATATGTTTTTGAGTGCATGTACCAGAGAGAGGTTTGACCTCCCCCCCTTCCTCCTCCTGCCCTTCGTCCTGCTGGTGGCTTGCGCCTGTCTTGTGCTTTGGCAGACGTCTCTAGCTGCCTTCATACCTTCCACCATTTTTAATGAGGAGAAAAATGGTACCGTCAAGAGCAGCTCTTCCTCAAACTTCCGTCTTATTCTTCTTCCTCCAATTTCGCCCCTTGTGCCTTATTATTTTTTTTTTTTTGTTGACTACCGCTTCCGCTTTCCCGCAGCACGTGGCGTCGTGGCGTTCTGTTCCTAACCCCCTTCTTCGGCACTTGGTCCACAGTCGGCGTTTCCATTTTATGATGGGTCTTGGAGTCTCAGGGGACCAATCTTGTTCCTGCGCTTTCGAACGCAAATACCGACGACTCTTCTATCGATGTAAAGGCAGACATTAGTGAATCCTATAGAAGGTCAGCTTGGTGCCAACTTTTTCCCTCTCTTCCTCCCCCCGTTGGAGCGCGGACCGGTGGCTGGTCACCCTGGCGAGCATAGAAGCATTCGTGTGTTGCGACTGTGCACCCTCCGACCCAGACCAATGGCATCGTCAGCACCAAAGGTCAATATGGACAGTGCCCTACGTGCTACCGACGAGTATGCTGCCGCATTCGACCTCGAAGTGTGGAAGGCGCAGCAGCAGCTTCGATATCAAGCACAGCTGCGGCAGGCCAAGGAGCAGCTGGTGCGCCGCCTGGACAGGGAGTCTCGTGAGAGGGAGAAGCAAAAGATGAATGAACTTGAGCAGCTCCGAGAAGAGTTAGAGAAAATGGGAAATCGCTTACAGGTAGCCGGCGAGGTGTTAGAAAAGCGCTCCGCTCAGCTGGATGCTCGTGAGGCTGCTTTGAATGCGAAGCGTGTGAAGGTGGCTGAACAGCATGAGGCGTACGTCGCCCGCGCTGAGGAGCAGGTGCGCCGCACTCGCGAGGAGGCACAAGTTTCCCAATCCAGTCTCCAGGCAAGACTGCAAGAGAAAGATCGCATTATATCGCAGCTGCAGGAGAGAGTCAGTTCAGTGCAGCAAGAGTACGATCTTCTCCGGCGGCGTGCTGCTCGTTACCTGGCCGAGCACACCGATACAGATGGGAAACGACTGAAAGAGCAGGAGTGTGCGATGCAGTTGATGCAAACACAACTGCAGGATGCACACCGCCACTTGCGAGAGAAAAGCGAAGATTTGGATCGTCTGGCAGAGTCAAAAGCGAGCTTAGAGCAGCAGCTTCGGGTGGCCGAGCGTCAGCTCGCAATCGTGACGCGCAAATACCATCGACTTCACGAGGAGTGTCAGGCGCGCCAATGGGAGCGTCTTCGAAAGGAACAGGAGACTCTCAAGGTAGAAAACCAAAGACAACTTCTAGAGGCACATCGACAGCGCCAGCGGCAGCTGCAGCTGCTGTCTGCCCCTCCTCTCTCAAGCAGCTTTGTACATGCTGCACCATGTTCCACCGCAGCGACCGCAACTCGCGATGTCGCAGAGCAGGATGATTTCTACAACATGTTGACCGGACTAAAGCAGCAGGTCGCAGCCGGGCTAGCGGCAATCAACCAAAACTCTCGATCAGGTTGCCTTCCCTTCACAGTTGTGGAGAAGCCAGCAGAGACTCGTTCCTGTGCTTCTCAGGGCACCAGTTGTCAGTCCCCCATTTTACTAGACGCGCTCAAGTCCCCCACGACAGACGTGGGGGATGGCGCCCCAGGCTCCACCGTATCACTCCCCCCAAGCCAAGACACCACACAGGAGACATCCTCCGTCTCTGAGATCTCACACTCATCACAAGGGAAGTCTCCGCCACATGCGCAGCAGCGGATGCACATCAGTAATTCTCGAGCCGAGGCAAACGTGGTTGTGGACATGGGGGACACGTCTATCGAAAGTGCTTATCCTCCAGTCGACTTCCAATCCTGGAGGACATCCATAGTGGACGGTGAGGGGGACGGCCTTTCGCCCCTGCCGCTTGTGCGCGCTGCCACCCTTCCCCCACTTGCCCCGGCGCAGCGTGGCATCGAGGAGGAGCGGAGTGACTCTTTCCCGCTACAGGTGTCACCTACACCAGATGATTTTGTTCTCGCCAGGGATGCGCAGCTGGAAGATGCATTAAGCGACGCGAAGTCGACAGCGGCGCGACGTGACATGCAAACGTTTGTGCGTCAGCTAAAGATGAATCGAGAGAAGCTCTTGGAGACCGGGGTGTACTCGGAGGATGATCAGGTGGTAAGGGAAATGGGCGAGAAAATACACATGTACGAGCAGTACTTGGCTCAGCCGCGTCAGTGATGGCTCAGCAGCTCTATGTCGGTAGTACCGGCGATAGGGGAAAATTAGTGACTACTCACGCGATGCCACTGCACCGTTTTCCCTCCCTGCCGAATGCTTGAGTTATGCCAGTGCCTCTGATGCGGAGAAGGCGTAGCGTGAGCGTGGTATCAGGGTCCAGTACCCACTCTGTGGGGAAGCCAAGCAGCCCCCAAGCTCTCATCCAATGCTGATCCACTTGGTGTGCTGATAGGGTCGGAGTCGCTAGAGCCTAGGGGGAGGGGTGCAAGGGGCTCCCAGTTGCTCCTCGGTTCTGATGTGGGCAGTCAGGTCCTGGGTTGCGTCGCGTCGCGGCGGCTCGTAGCTCTCGTGCGGGTCTGTTATCGACTGTGTGGTGGAGAGAGGGCCAGCGTCGCTTGAGCGTATTCCACTCGGTTCCCCGCGGCTACTGCTCGGGGACGGCGCCTGAGCCCACCCCTGTGGATGCCCCGCTTCGCGAGGAGCGCGACAGGAGGGGGTGGGGGCGGCTGTGTGGCTGTGTGCGGGGCGGGTGGGTTGGCGTTTGGCCCAGCTGCGAGTGCCTTGATGGCTGAGTTTGCCGTGTTGTGAGGCGTGTCTGCTGTTGCCTTGCACCACATAGGACTGCGCGAGTGGCAAGCTGCTGCGGGGTGCCTATCTGGGCTCACAGTGTTGTGTGGCGTAATGAGCACGTTTGGATAGGGAATAAAGATGCTTGGGGTGGTGCCATCTGCAATTTATTATCTCTGCTCAATCCTGTGGGAACCTGATAGGACATCTTGCCGGAGGGAAGGGGGTTAGAGTGATTGAGCGAAGGGCTTCGTTGAGGGGATGCTCGCGCCATCGAATGGCTGCACCGTTTTTTTTTTTTTTTTATTGATCCGCTGTGCCCTCAAACGGAAAAAAAGGTATAAGGAGGGAAGGCGCGTGAGACCGCGAGGGGGGGGGACGTGCATGGAGCCCCGAAGTGTTCTGAAGAGCCTAGATGCTTCGCCGCCGCAATCTCGATACACAAAAGTATTGCGAGTACCGCAGACAGTGGTTCAGTGAAAAGAAAGTCTCGTGGTATGATTGTTATTATTATGCTGACTTCCCCTTCTGCTGTGAACTCCGTTAACATATGCGGTGTCACATTTTCGTTTTGCATTCCTTATTCTTTGGTGCTAGCTGATTCCTATGAACAGAGCAGTGCATCGTTGCTTTATCTTTCGACGCGTGTCCCTACCCATCCCCCCTCTCACATCTTTTGGTTTCCCTCATACGAGAAGGACTGTTCTGTTTCTCTCAACAAACGCACGTGACACAGATGCGCTCAAGGATTCCGCTGTCGATTGTGTTCTCTGGGGAGGGTAAGCGACATGTCATTCCACACCGTACCTTTCGGGTTGAGGCTTATGCTGCCGGCGGAGGCCTCTGTGCGATCGCAAACACAGACGCTGCTGCGGAGGGTGTCTCGTTTTTCCGCTACTTGGATTCTGATGACACCCGCCTGCCGTCCCACCCGCACCTCAGCGCCTACGTGCACCCAGCAGAGGAGTACGAGACATATGTCGGGGAGGAGGTGTGGCATGATGCTTCTACGGCACCAAAGGGAACGTCTAGAGAGGCACTTGGAGAGGGGTCGAGTAGGGCCCAGAGCGGGGGCGCTTCCTCCCGCACTCCCCCAGCAACTGTAGCACCGGTTCCGAGCTTCAGCAGCGTGGTGGAGTGGGTCAACGATGTATTCGAAAAGGAGCATTGGGCCTCCGACGGCGTCGTGCTTTGCGGCCGCTACGTTGTGGCGGACGACGGTGCGTGGGTGGTGCCGTCCCGCTCCCCGTCGCTTTATGCCACTCGCGAGGTGTTTTTGTTGATGCGTAACTCGAGCAAGTTTCTACATGACGTGCACGCGCAGGTGGTGGACGCGAAAACCGCCACTAAGCATGGAGCAGGGGGTGGCCCGTTGACGCTCGAGTTTACGCTTGCCAAGTCTCTTGCTGGATCGGGTGCAGGCGAGATGCGGGCCATAGTTCCATATCCGCTGCATTATCGACCTCAAGCGCGCACCTGGGCGGTGGGGGACACTGCCATGTCTTCGTCTTTCATGGGAATTGGTCAGCGTGTGACAGACGCATGCTTTCCTTCATTGATGGCGTGGACAGAGTCGGAACACAACCATAATTTTCGACTCATGCAGCAGCGAATCGAGCAGGTTGCGCTATTGGAGCGTACTTGCAACACGGACCCAGCGTTTATATCTCGTCTTGTGCGCTCCTTTTATAAAGAAAAGAGTCTGACTGTAGCTTCTGATGACGTTCCAGAACCACAACAGTCGCATCCTCATCTAACTCTTTTTCTTACGGTAGACTTGCGCTTTGACAGTCCGTCGCTCCCGATATATGTGCTGAGTGCCAAGGCACGCGTATTTGAGCTGGCAGATCGCACTTCACCGACATGGGAGGCGGCTATCAACGTCCCCGAGTGGCAGCTGTGGACACCGCTACTCCTCCATGGAGACGATGCGTCGACAAATAGGTTCTGTGATGGCAGCTGCGCTGCTGGTGCCGATGTTGAAGATCGCGGAGGCCACGACACTAGCGCCGAGGTCGCAGCTTTAGGAGCGGACGGAGAGTCTGAGGTGTCGAGGGAGGAGGAGGAGGAGGACGTTGACACCCTAAGCTTTTTTCGAATTTTCAGAGACACGTGCCACTGGAATCAGTACGTCAGCACCATGGTGGAGCGCATCCAGAGCAGCAGCAGTGGTTTTGCGGGCCCTGAGGACTCGAACAAACCCCTTCGTTGTGTTCAACACTTTTGTGTGATCGCATCGGAGAGTTCGGACTTGGTTAGCTGCGCGGATTCTCTGAGTAAGCGCGGTCTTCCACTGGAGCTGATGCACCCGGAGTTGCTGGAGGCAAACCAAGAGGCAACAGCTGTTTTGAAGATGCTTCGCCATAGCCTCCTCAATCGATCGGATATGGCCTAATGAGAGTGCGAGACCAAAGCGCGGCGAGCGGGCACTGGGGGAAGATGTCTGTACATCCACGAAAATATTCGGTCGACGTTGTTTAATGTTATCCTGTGAGCAATGGAAACGGTTTGTGAGTGTTTTTTTTTTTTTTGTGCTGCTATTCTATTACAGCTTCTCACCTTTTTTTTTTCTCCTTCACGAGCGAATCGTCCTTTCCCGACCTCACTGTCTTGGGGCGACTTGTTTTCCACCCATTCTCTCTTTCATTCACGTGGCTGGAGGTTAAAAAGCGGTGCCGCATACATGAGAAAAGTGTTCCTCGGTGACGCACTCTCCCCCCCCTTTCACGCACGCACGCGCCAGCGCGTTTTTTTTCCCGTGTTTCTGCGTGCTTTGTAAGCGTTAGTGAATTGTATAGGCCACGATGGGAAGTACGACGCCTCCCGAGAGGGGAGGTGAAGAAAAAGGGTGTGTAGGTAAATAAATTAACAGCGTATCGAGCTAAAGCTGCCGCAACACACACGCGAAAGGAAAAAAAGAGGATGAAGCGTGGGCATAACATTTGCACAGCTGTCACGCTGTAATAGTGAGAAAACATAAATTTTGCACTGAAGGGACAACATGTCTTTGTGGTTCCTTTTTGCAGAGACGAGGGTACATGAACTGCTCTCAACCACAGTGAGCTCGTGGGGTGGGGTGTTAGCCCATTGCGCAGCAAGAGGGACATCATTAAGAGTTCCACAGAGGACCACAGAGTGGTTCGATGTGGGCGACACAGATGAAGCGCTTCCCTTTTTCTTCCCTTTAACTCCCGTCTCTTCACCACGAGGGAACCACTGCTCTGATGTCTATTGCGGATGCAGCGTACACAACATGTAACCACTGTCGCTCTCAGCTTCTGCAGGCTTCTCTACTATCCCGATTTCTATCCTCTCCCCCTCTTTTTTTCTCACACGAGCTGCCGAAACATCACTTGGGGCGAGGAGATAGGTTCACACCCTTCAACATAAGAAAACACGCACCTACTGCGCAAAGGGAAAGGAAAAGGAAAAAAAAAAGAGGAGACGCTGGTTTATATACGTGTGTGTGTGTGTGTGTGTGTGTGCAGTGTCGATTCGCGCATAAACTTTTTCCGAACTCCTCCTCACTCTGTAACCCCGCGATCGTCGCCTTCAAGAGCGCAGCACTGCTCTTATTTTTTTTTTTTTGTAGGTCAATCCTCTGTCAGGGGGATAGCCCACAGAACTAGTATTATATATATATATATTTTTTTTTTTTTTTTAGTACTTTTTCCTCATTTTTTTTTTTATTTCCACTTTCGTGCTGGATTTCCTTGTCGTTTCTATTCACTTGTGCGCGCCCCGCTCCTCCTTCCCAACCCCTCTCCTCCCTTCCCTTTCCCTGTATAGTTATTCGGAGCTGTTGGTGGGGGACTCTTAAACCACATTGGTCCCCTTTTCCCTTCTTTCCCGTCGGTGAGCTGTTCTACATAGGTACATTCCACAACATTCCTGAGAGTGCGTGTGTGTGTATCTCAGCAGGCTAACGCTTCTCCACGGAGGAGTTTTTGGTGTGGAGTTGTCGTACTTGCGCACACTCTCGTGAATATCTCTCCCCCTCCCCCCTGTTTCTCCTCTCCTCCCATATGCGATTGAGCGTGGAGGCGGCGATTTCAAAGATACATCACCGCTTCTGTTTGCACAAACACACATATATATATCTATTCCTTTCGCATTGTGCGAGGCTAAGAGCACAGGTTCCATTGCTGACGTGTCTCCTTTCTGCTTCGCTCCACGAAGTTCATTAGCGCATATCATAAGTAGCACTACGTTAACGTGATCTTGAGGTGCAGCGAGTGTTCTTTTAGTCTCGGCTTGAACTTATCTCCCTACACCACCCACCTTGTTTTTTTCCCCCTCTTGCCCACCTGTTCTCCGCACATTTTCGGTGGTGTTCTCTCTTGCTTTGATTCCATCGCGAACCTCTCCCCGCACGTCTACTTGTCATCACCTTTTCCAGGGGTATTCTAACAAGGGGGTTTGTGGTCGAAGTAGCACGCACATACGCACGAGCACTCGCGCAGCTGCAGCGCTAGAAGAATAGGGAAGTGAAAGGGATCGATATTTTGCAGCAGAGCAAGCTCGTCGGATAGGCGTCTAAAAAAAAGGGAGGTGGCGTCAAATATCGACATAGATGTGTGTCTATATACATAAGTTTATTTATTTATTCTAGTACACGCTGACCTATTCCCCTCCTCCTTCTTCCCTATCGACAAGCCTTGTGTCTGTCTACTTTTGTTTTCCGACCCTTTCTCTGCTTTTTTCCACTCGAAAAAAAAATAAAAATATTCAAAATATTCAAAAATATATCGTCGCTGCTGATCGTTTATCGTGGTTTCCCTTTTCTGTGTCGCTTCTCCCTATCTGTGTGAGTGTGTGTCCGCGTGCGCCTGTGTATACCCCCTTTTTCTTTTGAGCTAACGCTCCAATATTACTTCGGAGCTGGGTATAATTTGTGCCCGACACGTTCGGCTTTTTTTTTTTTTGGTTTTGCGTGGTCGTCATTAGTTTTTTTTTTTTTTTTCTTGCGTCTGTTTTTATTTTGTTGGGTCTCAATTTCAATTGTTTTATTTATTGAAATTTCAATTTTCTCGTCCCCTTCTCCACTCCCCTGTGCGTATCTGTTACTGCGTACCCATTGCGTGTGATCTTATCGGCATACCCTCTCTTGTTCATCTTCTGCCTGTCTTTTGCATTGAGAAACAGCGAGGAGGACTGGGACAAGAAGGGTGGAGACTACAATGACCGCTAAAAAGGTGATCGGTGATGTGGTGCAGTACCGCCTGGATACTCCTATTGCGAGCGGTGCCTTCAGCACCGTATGGCAGTGCACCGAGCTTTCCTCAGGGAGAACCTACGCTGTGAAGATTGTAGACAGGAGGGTAGCACAACGCAACAAGATGACAGAGGCGTTTATTCGTGAAGTCAAGGCGCTGGAGCTTGCTGGCAGTTCTCCGTATGTGACTCGACTCGTGGACAAGATGGTCTCAAAGCACAATTATTACCTTATCATGGACCTCGCTGAGGGCGGGACGCTTCTAGATTTGATTCGAGAGCAGCGTCAGGAGTTGAGGCAGCTGCAGACCTCGCTGTTTTCTGGTCGCACTCCGGTGGAGACTCTCCAGACTCTGACTGCGCCGTTCATGCTGTATGATCAAGTGCAGCGCTACTTCAAGCAGCTCTTGTTGGCACTGGCTACACTGCATGACCGCAACATTGTTCACCGTGACGTCAAGCCAGAGAATATTCTGCTGAACAAACGTCGAACGCGGTTGGTGCTGTCCGACTTCGGGTTTGCTTGCCACTGCATGCCAGGCGTTCAGCTACACCGCGCATGTGGTACACTGAAATATTGTGCCCCTGAGCTTCTTTGTGATCATCCCGCCTACGATGGCCGAAAAGTCGATGTCTGGGCCGCTGGCATCACGCTCTACATGATGCTTTTTGGTGGGTTTCCATACCGCTGCTCACAGGGCGACCCCGACGCATTGCTCGAGGCCATCGAGACGACCAAATATCCGATCCCGCGTCCCATCCCCTGCTGCATAGAAGATATTTTGGGACACATGTTGTGCGTGGATGCGGCGCAGCGTTGGTCTGTGAAGCAGCTTCTGCAGCACCCGTGGATATCCGGACTGGAATCGCGCTGCAACTCGGTAGCTGGTTCTGTTCATGAGGCGGCGACATCGCTCACAGTCAGTTTCTCAGAGAGTTCAGGGGCGGTTACAGGGATGCTTTCGGAGAGCTGTCCGCCTGTGGACGCCTTGCCGTCCGATGAGGACCATATCGATGACGGCTTCTATGAAGGCAGTGAGCATGGGCAGTTCAGCAGCAATGTGAGCGGTGAGCGCAGTCGGAGCGCCACCTCAACTACGAGACTTCGACAGCACTCTGCAAACGCTGACTTTGGGTTCTCGCATAGGGAGGACATCTCCCTCTCCATCTTGTCTCCCACCTCGCTCCTTCGTGGCAGTGACTCGGCTGTCGACAACGATGGGACGTTGGAAACATTGAAGTCACTCAGCGGCGCAGTACTTCACACATCGCCTGACCAGCGCCTTTGTATGTCCCCCAAAGAGGAGATCCTTCAACACGGTAGTGCCTTTGTTCGCTTGACCACTATCGAGAGCGCGGCAGTGAGCGACGACGATTGCGCAGCTGCGGAGGAGCAGGACGAGGAGGAACAGGAGGATGAAGAGGAGGAAGAGAGTGGCTCTGAAAACGATGCTCACCACTGGGAAGAAGTTCGTGAAGGCACCGAAACTCAAGATCGAGTCCGAAACACTGCCGTGCCCTGCAGCCTTTTCACAGGTCTCTTCCACCTGGGCTATCTGCAGCCCAGTGGACGGTGGGCCCGGTACCTGTATGGGCTGTGGTTGACGGCTTCAATGGTTTTTCACCTCGCGGCGTTTATTTTGGTTTGCGGTGTGGCTGTGATACTCCGTACATTCCTCAAGTACGACATAGTCGATCTCCCCTTGCCAGAAGCTGTACGAAGCTATATCTCCTACCTCCTCACCACCCCACTTCTCCGAGCGCACGCGCATCTCAGCGCCGCGACGCCATCGCGCTTGGCGTCCGCCGGGAGGACATCTTCTCTTTCGCCGGTCGCTCTTCTTCACCGATATAGATACAACGGCAGCAGCCCGCATCGTCCTCCAAGGGTGACGCCTATTCCGGGATCTGGCCTGCGGCGCTACGTGCGCGTTGCAGATGCGCTCGTGCGGGATTCATTCGTGGGGAGCACCGTGCTTTCGCACAATGCCTCCCTAGTCTCTCTCAATCTTTCAAAGCCCACTCAACCCTGCTCCGGGGAGAGCTTAGAGGGTCCCTCTTCTTCCTTGACGGCTGCTGTCCTGAGCGTTCCGAGGCTAGCGTCCGCAGAGTCTCCTGCAAGCTCCCGATCCGCTGAGAAAAGAGGCGCTGAGGCATGTGCAGAGTGCAAGGAGCAGTCGTCCCTATCGCTGACGCCAAGCACAGAAATGTGGCGCACATATGCATCTCATTTGCCCTTAAGTGGGGAACGTGCGGAGGGGGACCTGAAAAAGAAATTGGACTGCCATGAGCAATCCTTGTCGATGGGCAACGAGGGTAGTGCGCAGATGCTATGTTCGCCGCTTACCTCCGACGCACACACCTTGGCGGCCACTCCGGTGCTCACCAGCATACACACACCGCCCAACGAGAAAGTGAAACTGAGAGGCGAAGGACAAAACGTAGACTCCCAGGAGGGGGCAACAGACGACACCGGCAGCACCGACAGTGTCCTGGATAAGTCAGCCCAATCTTCTCAAAAAAATATCTTGTTTTCTCCTGTCGCTACGATGGGTACGACACCAGACGACTTTGGACGCAGCTTGGAGGACTTTCCCGTTGTAGAAAAGGTGGGTCATAATTGATCAGCGACAAGGGGGCCGGGGTGGTGTTGTGTGGGACAGCCCGCTTCGTCATACTCGAAGTGTGGTATCATATATACACATATATTTGCGCATGTACTATTCTTCCACATTTCGTCCCCCTCCCACCTTACCTCCACCCTCGCCCTGTCCATTTTTTTTTTTTTAACGCTTAATTTTAAAGGGATTTCCCTTGCACTCTCCGATTTGAGTTTGTCACTCGGTAGATGTCTTCAAACGTTGCGAGGCGGCAGCCTGGATGTGTGTCTATGGTTTGTGCGGTGTATTCACCCCATTTCCTTTTTTTTTTTTGAGCCTGGGCCTCATTTTTGTTTCATTTGTTTCATTTTGGCTGTGGGGATGAGACGTAGTCGATGCGCTCTCCTTTTTTTGTGTCTGCTTCTTCTTCCTGTCCGGATGTTTGACAGCAGTGATAAGGCGACTGTTGCGTGCTTTACAACGTGTTTTTTTCCCCCTCCTCTCCTCCTCTTTTTCTCGTTTTGTTTTCCACCGCATCTGCATGATCAATATTTCTTGTCTCCTCCCCCCTCCCTCTTCCACTGTCAAATCCTCTCAAGTACTGACTCCTGACCGTTAACAAGCGCCAACGGAGTCTCCCTCCACAAAACACAGGCACACACACGCACACACGCACGAGATAAAACTTCATTCGTAGCTCACCAGAATGTCGTCTAAGGGGTTGGGAGATGTGAAATGCACTGAAGCAAGAAATTTTGATCTCTCCAAAAAACGAAAAGAATACGTGTTTATCAAAGAAAAGCGTGCGGATCGTTGCGAGGAAGCAAAAACTAGACGAGATAGGGAGGCAAGATGACATTGCTCCTTTCGTTTCGACATTAGAGAGGAAAAAAAACACTGTGCTACTCACTGCCCGCACACAGACATAGAGAGACACATATCTTTCTCGAAATTGTGGAAACGTGTGAATAAGGTGTTTTGACTCTCTTTATATCTGTTGTTTTGCCTAATGCTCCACGGGTCTACATTTCGTCTTTTCTGTTCCCCAATTTTGTCGCACCAGTTCTACTTTTGACATCGACTTCCTTTTTGTTGGTGATTCAGTAATGTTTTTGTGTGTTCGTGTATGTACTTGTAGGTGTTGGAGGATAGCTGGGCATGGGCGCCTCATGTACTTTTCTGTGCGATTATCTTCTCCGCATCTCGAACCAATTTTCCCTTGATTTTTCCCCTTCTCCTACGCTCCAGATTTTCCTCGTTTATTCGAACTCATGGGTTTCTATACCAGGGCCGTGCTTGCGCGCTCGTGAATCTCTCTCTTCTTTTGTCTTCCCGATTTTATTGCTTTGGAAGTCTTTATATTGTTGCTTGATACCCCCCCCTCCCCCGCTTCTACTCGCTTCTCCACTAATGAAATCTTCAACTGTCCATAGGGGGTCGCTTTCCTCGCCTTCGCCCCCTCCCTTTATCTCGGAATATAT
>CM007348.1:640499-653144 GCA_000333855.2 Endotrypanum monterogeii | reverse complement strand
ATATATATATACACACACACATATATATATATATATATATATATAATAATAATAATAGTAATCATAATTATTATCTGTAATTATGTCGAAGAATCTGCTCTGACATTAAAGGTATGCCCCCCTTTTTCCTTCCATTTTTCTCAAAATGTTGCATTAGCTTGGATTTCGCTTCAGGCAGGCATGCATCACTGCCACACTCAACCTTATCCCTCTGGGTCCCCCTTTAATTATTATTATTATTATTATTATTATAGCCGACTTTGTCTACGAAGTGACGGCTGCTAAGGGTCGGAAGAATGATACTTCGATCTTTTGGATTTCCTTGCGCACGAGCTCCTTGTAATACTTTCTCTCTCTTTCTCTCCATTTTTTTTTGTATGCGTTTGATAAACTATTTGGCCCTGCCCTCTACAATACTTCCTCACACGCCCTTGTCGTGTCTCTCTGACGTGCAACGCTGATACTATTAAAAAAAAAAAACGTACTTGTCTACACGCCTCCTTGAACATAAGCAGCCTCGCGCAACCAATTCTTCAAAAAAAAAAGAATCCTGACTTGCCGCTTCTGAAGACTTTCCGTTGTCGAGCCAAAGCGCGCTGATTTTTCGCGTTCTTCAAGTCATCTTTTTTTTTCTTTTGTTCTACCTTTTTTTTTCATTTTTAGAAATTCCCCTCAAAAAAAAAAAAAAAGCGGAAGGAAAGAGGAAGGGAGGGAGCAATGACACTGGTGCACTGTGCTGCCGCGGACGCGTACATTAGCGCCTGCAAACGCGAGCGCGCACAAATCTCCGAAGCCTTCGTGGAGGCTCTCGACAAGAACGCCAAGTCTGCGACGCTAGGGAAAGGTTCTATCCCGCTCAATGATGCCGACCTCTGCTGCGTCGCCGAGGTCATCCGCTCGCTCCCCGAGGACAGTCAGCTGCGCGTACTGGTTCTAGAGGAGAACTCCTTTGGTCTGCGTGGGGTGACGGCTCTGATGGAGGCTATCGAGGAAAACCCTAACCGCATCCGAGAACTTAGGCTTGGGAAGAACAACCTCAAGGATCAGGCAGCGGTGGTTATTGGTCACACGTTGTCCCGCAGTGGGTGCGGTCTGAAAGTGTTGGACCTCTCCGAAAATGGCATCACAAAGCTAGGCGTCATTCCTGTTGCTGCTGCGCTGGAGCAGCCTTTCTCCGAGATCGTAGAGCTCAGTTTCCACAACAACAACATCGAGTGCGACGCCGCCTCGTACCTTAGTCAGGCTCTGCGTGCGTCACCGAAGCTGAAGCACCTCCACCTTGGCTACAATGCTCTGCGCGACAATGGTGTTACACAGATCGCCCGCAGCATTCCCTTCGCTGCGTGCCTCTCAACGCTGGATCTTACTGCCAATCGCATAAGTCGGGAGGGCGGTGAGGAGCTAGTGCGGTCCCTCATGGCACCGACGTGCACCGTCCAGCGGCTTAATCTGCGCCACAACCAGCTCGATAGCGAGACTATTGAGCGTTTCTCCGACGTCATCGCACACAACACATCACTTATACAACTTTTTCTCGGATTCATGAGTCCGTCACCCGAGTCAGCGGAGACTGTCCTGTCGGCCATTCCACAGAACCACACGCTGCTTTTGCTAGACATCTATGGGTGGAAGTTGAGCCCAGCAAATATGCTCGCTCTGCTTCAGGCGATACAGGAGAGAAACGGTACCCTAGCAGCACTCGTTACTGACGCCTGCCAGCTCATCGCACCGCAGGTGGACGAAGGAAATGTGATGCGGGAGGACAAGCTCGACCTGCACCCAATCTACGTCGGACCCGACGACCGTGATGCATACTTGGCTACCAAGAGTCTGCGTCGCTACTCGCGAGCACAGTCTCACAGGGTGTCTCGCACAGCTTCTCGTGTGCATTCCCGCTCGCGGGCTGATGGCCAGACCACTAGTCGCACCGCATCATTGCATCGCCGAAATGAGCGAGGTGGTAGTCGCCCGGCCAGCCGCTCGTCGCGCGTTGCGAGTTCGGTGGAGCGGGAGGCTGCCTGTGAGGTGGCGACGCCCTCCCACTCTAGCTCCCGTCACCACAAGAGTGGCAGTCGGCACCACCACCGTCGCCGTCACAGTGTGAGCACACCTGCAGAGGCTGCTACAGGCACAGGAGTTGGCACTCGGTCGCAAACGCCGCGCTCAATACCGGCTCCTGGCGAACCATCTACCAGAACCGAGGCGGGTCAGTTGATTCCTACGACGCCTCGGAAGGTAAGAGACAGCATCAATGTGCTGATGAGTGATCTGGAGAACACTCCCTGCGATCCGCAGACAGCGAAGGTGCTCAAGACCATCTTCAAGGTCATGGAGGGGCTAATCAAGCAGGAGCGCGCGCAGGTTGAGGCGTTAACGGCCCGTGTGAAGACACTTGAGTCTCGCCGAGAGTGCCACTGCGGCACCGATGGGGAGGCCAACAACAGATCCGCCAACAGTCACCCGCTGAGTGGCAGTCCAGCAAGCAAGGTGCGGTCGCCTTGGTCTCATACAAAGACTAGCGCCAACGGGTCAGCTAACGATTACACGCATGGCAAGGGTGCTTCGAGTATCTACGGAAAGATGACTGTTAATGGGGATGCTGATCAAAAAGAAACGTATCTACATAATGGGCAATCGAAGCAGCAGGCGTATTCGAGTGTCTCTGCCAACGGCTTTCAGCGCTCCATGAGTCGTATGAGTCAAACTACGAGCGCCACGATGATCGATGGGTCCACGACGCCGCGCGTGCCGCACGATGTACCGCCCGGGATCGCACACGCAAACGATGAGTCCGGCGAGAACCAGCCGGAGGGTGTGGAGCTACAACGGTCTGCGAGTATTCAGAGCTTCCCACCCCGCATCGAGCCCTCACCGTCGCAAGACGCCGATCGACCGCTTCGCAAGTCTGTTTCACATTACTTGTGAGTGAGTTATAGGGATGTTCTGTGTGTGTGTGTGTGTGTATGTGTGCGTGCGGGATACAGGGTGGTGGTGGTGGTGGGTCAACTCTTGTACCTCTGCAAAGAGGGCAGCTTTGGAGATTGAGAAATACCACCACATACATAAAAGCGAAGGTGTTGCAAGAGCGTCATCTTTATCTAGGGCACGAACGAGCACGGGGGAGGGGAAGAGGGAGAAACGTCAATCTGAAGACCTACGCGGTACCGAGAGCAGTTTTTATCTGTCAGTATTTTCTCTTGATGGTTGCTCTCCTCATGCTCCCCCCCCCCCAACACACACACACAACAACGCTCCCTTTAAAATCCCCATTTTTGCTTCCCTTTTTTTTCTGTTTGGCATAGCGTGTTATCATTAGCCATCATTTCGGTCGGATTTATACAGACGTGCAGCGTAGTGTTCCTCTCTCTCAAATGCGGTTTTGCTTTCTGTATCTTCCTTTTTTTTTTCTCGACAGAAAAGGAGATGGATGAGTTTTTGTGCGGGGTGGGCGAGTGTAGCTGGTTGGGTGATGGGATGGTGAGAATAGGAAGGAGAAGAGAAGCGATTTTGCCACGTCACCAGGCTTACCTTCTCAAAATTTATTTATTTATTTTTCCGGGCAGAATGCGCTTGTTTTCTTAGCTCGAGGAGTTCGCTCCTTGGGGTGGGCGTGGGACTCTGTGCTCTGTGGCCCCATCCCTCACCCTCCTCTCTCTTTCTCTCTCTCACACAAACTCACGCCTTTGTATGTAACTGACCTTTTTTTTTTTTAGAGTCTTGTTATCGCTTTCTGCACCTACGGGACTGCGTTGTAATCGCTCTAGGGGGTGAGGGGCGAACGTGCTACGGACGAGCTCGTGCGTGGGTGTGCTGATAGGTCTGGGCAGCAGTGACGCGTGTCTTAAGGTGCCTCGTCTGTATGGCGGTGCCTATGTGCTTCTTCTTGTTTCTCTATCTCTCTTTTTTTTTTTTCGCTTTTCATTTTTTCTCCCTTTTCCCACTGTACTAGAAATATTCTGTCTGTCTGTTATTGAAGTGTGTGCTTGTTGTCTTGCTTCCTTTGCGGAGAAAAAAAAAAACTATATATAGAAGACATGTGTTTTTCTCTCCAGCTCATCCACACGACCTCTTCTGAGATAACCAACCAGTCCCTCCCTTCCCCTTCCCCTTTCCCTTCGCTCTGGTTCCCTAGATGAGTTGAAGTCTTAGAGATAGGTTTCGAGAGTGTATGCCTGACGGTGTGAGGGTCTCTTCTCTGTGCTACGCGTTTGTGTTGGTGAGTATCCGTGGCTGATGATTCCGTTTTATTATTATTGAATATGCTTTGCTGTCTACGGATCATTCGTACTCATTTCTCATCTTGTGTATTTATTATTATTACTGTGCTTGTGCGCTGTCGTTTCTTTTTTCTTTTTCCTTTCTGTGAGGGATATATCTCTTGTACCTCCTTCCCATTGAGCATGTGTATTTCTGCCCACCACCACGCGCTTACTGAGGACACGCAGGACCTGCCGAGGAGGGGGGGGGGAGATTCACGTATGCGTACGTATAGATAATGGTTGGTGAGATTGCACTTGGATGTCAAGCTTTGCGGTGGCAAGGAGGGGCCGCCGCAGCACTGAGGCGGTTCCGTAGGGGGACAGGGCTGAAGGGGAAGGTGGTGTGTGTGTCCTCGTCCTCGTCCCTCCGAAACGCGAGCTGTGTGAAACAGAAATCAATTTATCAGCACAGAGAAGACCCACTATATATATATACATTCGCAAATGCTCCTATTTGTGTCGGAGTATTGTAAAGTGCTGAGAGCATGCTCTCACTCCAGCGGTTGTGATGGTCATGATATCGACTCGATTTGTTTTTTCTTTCTTTATGTAGTGTCATGAGCTTCGAGTGCACACGCGAACATGCTAAGGAAATATGTTGAGGCGACTGTATGTGTTGTACGTATTGCCTCCCCCTTCGCCTCACACCCACGTTCAGCCTGAGGTACTTCTCCCTCCTTCCCCATTCTTCTGTACCGCTGTCTCGCAATTGCACCGTAGCTCACCTAGGCCATTTGTTTGGAAATGGAGAGATGCCGCAGCAATGGAATAAGTTCCCTGGCCAACTATATCCAGGTGTCGAGTTCCTTAGTGCAAGCAGCACACCGCTCCCTTTGGATGTGTTCTTGACGGTTCTCCACCCCGGCTATGCTCCTCTCACACATCCGACAACCGATACCTCTCGACATTCTTCTGTGCCGCCCTCTCTTTCTCTTTCTCTTTCTCTTTCTTTTTCTTTGAATATATACGTAACTTTTGTTGACGTGCAGTGATCGGGGATGACTGATCGCCGCCACAATTTTTTTTCCCTCAACTCCACGGCTTCGATCGCTCATTTTTCTCAGATCATAGCCTGGTTGCTAGCGTGACTCCGTGTGCATCATTTTCCCGTTGCCTCCTCACACACCCACACTTCTCGGTGTGTTAGGTGACTTGTATTCACAACAGTTTCTCTCTCTATATATAGAGGTCTTGCGTATGGGTGTGTGCCCGAGATACATCCTTTCGTAGGAGGTACACATTCACTGATCTTCGCATATCAAAATACGTTTTTTTTTTGCCCTCCATCACCCCACTTTTTTCTTTCTTTTCAGGTGAGGGGAAGGCACGCATCAGCACACTGTCTTCGCTTCTTTTATTTTATTAGCGCATCATTAGCAGCCTCTTTTTTTTCCCCCTCTTTTTTCCTCGACTGGAGCGTAGGTGATTCTGTGCATCTGTACAAACTGCTTTTTTTTTTGTCTGACACTGCCGCAGCGGAGTACCTTCTCATCCTCGTGTTTCCTTTCCACAGACACAGAAACAGTTCGATATTTCCTACCCTCTCATCTCGTGTCTCTGCGTGTACACAGGTACACAAAGACTCGTATCGACTGAGAGGCCCGCATACCTCTCCCTTTTTTTTCGTAACGAAAAAGCCGGGAGAGACAAACCATCGAGCTGCAGAGGCATTGCCCAGGCAATGGCCTTTCGGAATCTTGTGACCACTGGGCAGGGGCCGCTTCCGCCTCGTTGCCTTCCCTCCTATGCCTATCATACAGGCTCTCGCGTAGAGAGGCGAGGCTCTGCCTCGTCTGTGCAGACTCTGGTTTCGCTCATATGGAGGCTTTGGTTCGACAGACAGTACAAAGGTTTGGCGAAGAGGCTGGTCGGAATTGGTGAGATTCTCGAGAAAAAAGATGAGACACGATTCGCTTCTGAGTTTCTTGCGAGCGGTGGGCTGGATACCTACTGCTTCATCCTTTGTGATCCCTTCAATCCATTGCGCGCCATGGAAGTGAACATGTCGTACAGCATGATCAGTCCTGATGGACGGCGGGGGCGGAGACGCGCCAACGAGCTCATTTTGGCCGTGTATCGTGAGATAATGTTGCAGCTGACCGACTTGTTAGCAGATCAGAGTGACCTCGGGTGGGTCATCTATGATCGTTATCCAGGGCTTTTGTATCGCCTCATCGAGTTCCTCGAAGACAGTGTTATGTGGGTTCCCGCCGCGGGGCTGCTGGAGCACATTCTAGCGTGTGTTGGCCCAGTACTGGAGATCAGCAAGACTCCGTCCCTCATCCAGGTTTTGCGGCGTGCACAGCCAACGGTCTTGGCTGCTTTATGCCGCTTTCTCGCCTTGCTCATCTTGCCTGGGCTTGCGCAAGGCCAGAACCCGATCTTGGCGCGCCGGCTGCACTACCCAGAGACGGTGGTGGTGCTGCGACAGGTGCAGCGGGTGGTGGACAGCAATGTGCTGTGGCTGATTGGAGAGAAAGGACTCGTCTCGGCGCTCATTAGTCTCTGCGAGCTTCGTCCAAACGGGATTCGTGTGCAACAGGGTGGCCGGTCCATGATGATGCTTCCGCCACAGACCACATGGGTTGGTGAGGAAGGGCGCAGGGTCGGCGATGTCAGGCGTGGCAGTGACCGCGCTGACTCTGGGCTGTTCGAAGACGACGAGTACCCGTGGGAGGACGTGATGGAGGACAACGAACCGTGGTCCGAAAACGGGGCGCAAGAGGAGAGCGGTGATCTTCGCTCCGGCGAAGTTGAGGATAACCTCTTCCTTGATGTTTCCACTCTCAGACGTTCCGCCGGCGTTGAGCGCTGGCTCGAGATGAGGCAGCCCCAGATCTCGACAGCCTCCTTTACGCTGCCAGTGAGCCCTACGGGGTCTGCGGCAGATCAGCTTGTTCAGCTTCTCGCGGAGAACGAACAAGTTGGCACCTTTTCTGCGTCTGGGGAGAGGTCCTTGCAGTATGCTCGCACCGCCGTACGCGACGACACAACCAATGCAGTGCCCAACACGAACCGCACCGTTCCCGTTGTCGCGTCGCCGCAACGGCCGCCGTCGGTGCCCGTTGCCCCAGCCCAGGGCAACCCTCAAGGGGGGTCGGACGACGACAGAGGCATCATGTCCGCAGGGCTGCTCGCTTCACTGCTAGGTACTGGGGGGTCTCCCGATGACGGGGATCCGCTAGTGATTTTAAATCGCATCGCGTCCAGCTATTACGAACCCGACGAGCTATCACGTTGGGTGCAGTGGGCGCTGGATCGTGATTTCCTGGAGCAGCATGGCATGGAGGAGGGTTTGAAGCCTACGTTAGACGTCCGTTGGTGGGTTGGAGTATCCGACACGCGGCAGCGTTGGCGCTTGCGGGATCCTTCATTGATACCGGAGAGGGATGACAATCGCCACGTGTTTGTTTGTCGAGCAATAAATCGTATCACCGTACCTGATAGTCGGACTCCATCATTGGAGGAATATAAGGCTGCTAACGAGAAACTCGCCACGTATTTATTCCAGCCATCGCATAACGTGAACAACCTCGATCTGGGTGACATGATGTGCACGCAGCGCATCTTCGAGTCACAGAGTGAGGTACTATACTTGCTGAGCATGTTTTTATCTACGTTTTACTTCAGTGACTCATGGGAGACATTGCGAGACTGTCGGTGGATACCTCGCTCTGTGTCAATCTTCAAGATAGCCTTCGGGTTGGATCCGTCCTTGCCTGCATTCGTGGATGTGGCGCCACCCGTCCAGGTGCCTGCCAAGCTGCGAGTGTTGCCGCGCTTTCTGCCACCACTCTCCCCTGCCGATCGAGGGGAGGAGGTCGGCGTGCTTCAAGATGGGTCTCCGCGGTATCCGGCCACCTGGCGTGTGGTGCCGCTTCTAAAGCTAATTGGCGATGTCTCCATTTTATATCTGCGCGATCCCGGTCAGATCTCCGAAGAGGAGATGGATGATCATCAACATGGGCCTGATACGATGCGCAAGATGGAGTTGTTGCATGGCCTTCACGAGTACTGGAACGCGCAAGACCGCTGGGAGCAGGAGATGGTAGTCGAGGATGCTGAGGTTGTGGCCAGCGCACGAGTTAACGCAGAGGCCATGGCCCATGTTACCCACGAAGACAAGGAGGATAGTTGTGTTCGAGGAAGTCTATACCAGACACTCGAATCCTATTTGCGTACCTTTTTATTTCGCGAGGCAGATCGCGACGCGCCGGATTCCCCGCAAACAAAACTTGGGAGCATTATCTTAACAGACCTTTTGGAGCGCATATACAACGGTACCCGTGTTCTCGGGTTGAGTGGCTCGATGGCGCCGTCGCGGTTGCTGTCCAACTTGTATCAGATACTCGGTGAGCTGCTCCGCTACCACGCGGGTAACTTACGCATCTTATGCTCCTACGTGGTTGGGGAGCGGGACATGTCACACCTCAACGAGACGGTGAGCAACACAAATCGGCGAAACGCCCTTGTGCTTTCCTTAGCACATGAGGAGGTGGAGGAGATATTGAGGCGTCCGCCGCTGGAGCGGGAGGAGCAGGAGCCGTTCGGCAGTGTGTTGCTGCGCCGCTTCTTCACCTGCGGCGTCGAGGCGCATCCTCTGCTGCGTTCACTTCTCTTTTCTTTGACACCGGGGCTGCGGTCCACTGGCAACTACCTCACGAAGCCAGTGAAGACATCAGTCGACGATGTGAGGTTGGCACCGACACTTCCAGGCATCGGTCGAACAAGCGACATCATATCAGGAGATGCAGTCCGTATCTCGTACGTCATTCGCGTTTCGCGTAAGTACACTAAGGAGATCAGCTTGGCACCGCGACAGGGGCCGCGGCGAGGGGAGCTACTGATGGAGTTGGTTTTCAAGCTCGCAAGTACGCCGCACCGACAGGCTCCTGAGCAGCGCCCATTCCCTTGTCTGATGACTAGCGATGAGGATCTTTTGCTTTTGCGAAGCGATTATCCATTGCCAGAGGTGGGGCCGCCACCTCGCCTGCGCGCGCCACTGTTCGGCTGCCGTGGTGAGAACAGCGCGACGGCGCCGGCGTCGCTTGCGCGCCATACTGAATCACCTTCTGCACCGAGCGGGGAAGCCTCCGACACCCCACACATCCGAAGTGCTTCAGCGATGGACCCCTATCACGCCGCAGTGACAGCGGAGGACGCGGCACGGCTGAAGGGATTGGCCCCATTGGCTCAGCTTTTGCTTGACGAGCCGCATAAACTGATCTTCAGTAGTCTTTGCGGATTGAATGTTGAGGCCATGGAGGACAACAGCCACCTCTCCGTAGTGACAACAGTGCTGCTTTTGTTTTTACGGGTGGGGGCGGTGGGGAGCTCAAGGGAGAGTGCTGCTGCTGCGGAGGCTAATATTCGAGATGTGCTCGAAAGAATGAGATCATTTGCAGCACACGGGTACAATTTGTGGGTACGGGAGGAGCGCGTGGCCTGGGCGAAGAGGCGCAAAACGCAGAGTGAGGAGATGCCGATTACTTCGGAGGGGGGCAAACATGTGTGCACGTGCGGCGGGCGGGATGTCCCCAAAGCGGGCGGCGTTGGTGATCGGAGACTCAATGCGGATGTTACGGCGTACCGTGCACCGGATTCCGAAACCACTAGAGAGGAGAACACTGCAGCGAGAAGGAACGATTTTCTTCCCAATGAGCTTCCGTGTCGCTGTGCTTCCTTCACAGCCTACGGCTGTTGTGATCCTTCGCACGAGGGAATTGTCTACCAGCACGAGTTTGGGGGCTGCTTCTATCGCAGCTTTTTCCGCTTATTGTGCCTATGGGTGGGCTATTATGCGTCCTGTCAGCGGTACGTGGAGACGATATACTTCAGCACTGAAATTGCGTTTGGCGAATACAAGACTATGGCGTTTTTCCTGATGCGCATCCTGCCGGACTTTTTCATGCCCCACTTCTTCCCATCTCAACGGCTGGGCAGCATTGATGAGAGGAGAGGGATGACTAGCGATACAAGCGTCTAACACTCGACGGATTGCCCATCTGCAACAATGCATCTATGTGGCATCCAGGGGAGGAGGGGGGTATGCAATATTCACAACAACCTTCCCTCATGCTTCCCACATCTGCAACTTTTCTTCTTCATATTTTATATTTATTTCGTGTTTACATCACCAGGAGTCAATTTTATTTCGTCTCCACTGAGCTCGAACGACGCAGTGATGGGCCATTCGCACTGCTGACGAGAGGGAAAAGACCCCAGGTCACACAACGTGCTGACGTGTGTGTGTGTGTGTGTGTGTGTGTGTGTGTGTGTGTCAGTGAGTGGGTGGTCCTGTCGGAATCCAAAATAAAATCACTTGTTTTTTTATGCGCCCGACGTGCCTGGCTCTACGAAAGCAATGATGCATACAAAAATATTCCGGTAGCGTCTTTTCTAATCTCTGATTTGGTAAACAAAAAAAGTGTGTGTTGTGTTGATAATACATTTTTTTTTCCATTTTTTTCTGTAGGCGTTACAGCGATGGTGCTGGCTCGCACTTCCTTTCAGCCCGCGTCTTTCCTCCAATATGCCTGTGCCCCAAATTTTGTGGCTCCACCTTCTTTTATCCTTACTCGAGAGTACGCGACCAGTACACGTGTTTTCTACTTCTTGTTTTCGTCCCCTTACGTTTTGTGTTTATTATTTATCATATAGATTTTATACTCCCAAAACATCTCTCGCCACCTATATATATATATATATATATATATTTATTTGTTTCTCCTTCGCACCTCTCTAATACTCGTAGCGAATAATGTCGAAGTGTGTTGCTTTGGGTTGTGACCACTCCGTCTACAGTGTTCACAAGGAGATAATTGATATGATCAATGCCACTGGGGTAGTATCAAGTGTGAGCTACATGGGCCCTTCTTCCGTTGCGTCCGTCGACTACCCTGACTATGCCGCACGAGTGTGTGAGGCCATCTCGAAGGGCGAGGCGGATGCAGGCATTCTCATTTGTGGCACCGGTATAGGAATGTCCATAGCGGCCAACAAAGTCAACGGCATTCGGGCCGCGCTCTGCCACGACCATGTGACGGCGCAGCTAAGTCGTCAGCACAACAACGCGCAGGTACTGTGCATTGGAGTGCGCACCAGTGGAATGGAAGTTATTCGTGATATCATCACAACGTTCCTCACGACGGAGTTCTCTGCAGAAGGGCGTCACAGTGGCCGTATCGCCAAGGTCATGGAGATGGAAAAGCAGTAATGGTATGGGCACGCGGAGTAGCAATAACTGTGGTTTGACAACGATAGGTGCTGACAGAAAAAAGGAAGAGGGGATCATGTGTGGGGCAGATGGGGAAGGAAAGAGCGGTGAATCGGTGGTGGGGGACACATGTGTGCACGCACACACCTGCCCGTGGGTAACGATGCCCACAGGCAGAGGTGGATAGTGGCCCACCCCCCAACCAATTGATGTCCCCCCCCCCCCCGTCGTCTTCCTTTTGCTTTCCCACCCCCCTCTTTTTATTCAATTATTCCTTTTTTCGTTCCTCCTTAAGCCGTTGTACGTCAAGTACCATTCACCTTACACGCGCCTTCTTGCATTCCACATGAGCACACGGACGACGAGTCCCGAGGACGAGGAGGGGGCGAGGGTTTTCTTTCTACGCAGGAAATGAGTTTCGGCTCGCTTCAGGAGTGCTCCCCCTACGTCTTTTGTGCTTCGCCATGTCTTATGCTTTTCCACCTTGTCGAACGACTCACCCTTTTTGCCATCGCGGGGGCCGGTATCGGTCGTCCTCGCTTTTGCCCTCTTTTTGCTTCGTTTCCGACGCACGCAGCCTAGATCTACCTTCATGGTGCACCTCACAGTGCGTGTGTGTGTGCGTGTGCCTTCGACTTTCAGAGACTTCTGGGTATCTCTTTCCGGGCAGCTCCCCAAATAACATGAGGGAATATGAACAGAAACACCTCAGCGTGGTATGAGGGTCCAGTACCCACTCTGTGGGGAAGCCAAGCAGCCCCCAAGCTCTCATCCAATGCTGAGCCACTTGGTGTGCTGATAGGGTCGGAGTCGCTAGAGCCTAGGGGGAGGGGTGCAAGGGGCTCCCAGTTGCTCCTCGGTTCTGATGTGGGCAGTCAGGTCCTGGGTTGCGTCGCGTCGCGGCGGCTCGTAGCTCTCGTGCGGGTCTGTTATCGACTGTGTGGTGGAGAGAGGGCCAGCGTCGCTTGAGCGTATTCCACTCGGTTCCCCGCGGCTACTGCTCGGGGACGCGCCTGAGCCCACCCCTGTGGATGCCCCGCTTCGCGAGGAGCGCGACAGGAGGGGGTGGGGGCGGCTGTGTGGCTGTGTGCGGGGCGGGTGGGTTGGCGTTTGGCCCAGCTGCGAGTGCCTTGATGGCTGAGTTTGCCGTGTTGTGAGGCGTGTCTGCTG
>CM007348.1:624626-638084 GCA_000333855.2 Endotrypanum monterogeii | reverse complement strand
GTACGGTCGTTCGTTATTACTTTACGTTTTTTCGTTTTCTTTTCTTCCTACTACACACTATACTCGTCGTCGCGCGACACGTACGTATATATATATATATATATATATATATATATATATATATGATGATGATGATGATTCTGCACAAACCTTCTTCTTGACTTCTTCTTTCTTCCCTCATTTACGTTTTGTTTTTCAACCTACTTGGCCGGTGCGTCGTATGGCTTCCTATTTTCCTCGCCGACAAGCGGTCGCGAGCACAAGGCATTTTTTTTTTCTTGTGGCTTTCGCTCCAACTCACAACGTTGTTTTTTTCCCCCTTTTCAGGCATCAGCACCCCGTGCGGAAGGGAAGGGGGGGCGCACGTGAACACACATTTCTTCTCGTACAAGGGCCAATTGAAGTGGGCTGAGGTTTCTGTCCAGAGAACGTCTTCTTCCCCGCCCCCCCCCCAAAAAAAAAAAGGATTGGGATGCTGCACCACATACTTCTTCGCCATGCGCGGTGGACGAAATGCTGTGTGGTCAGCGAAGCCAGTCAGCTGCCGATGAGTCGCGTCTGTGGAGTGTTCCGCAAAAATCTTTTCCTGCTCGCCCCCTTCCCTGCTTTTCGCAGTTCAAGCGCTGGCGTCGACAGTGGCTCCGTGCGCCAGGCAGACGCGGCAGTACGGAAGGTGCGCAACATCGGTATTGTAGCACACATCGACGCAGGGAAAACAACTACGACGGAGCGAATGCTTTTCTACTGTGGTGTGACGAAGCGCATTGGCGACGTGGACAGTGGCACAACGACAACTGACTTCATGAAGGAAGAGGCGGACCGTGGTATTACCATTCAGTCCGCCGCAGTGTCGCTGCGGTGGCGGGATCACGTTATCAATCTTCTCGACACTCCGGGTCATGTGGACTTCACTGTTGAGGTGGAGAGAGCGATGCGAGTTGTAGACGGTGTCGTGGCGCTGTTCGATGCATCTGTTGGTGTCCAGGCGCAGAGCTACACAGTGCTCCATCAGGCTCAGAGGTTCGGCACACCAGTGCTCGCTTTTCTGAACAAGATGGATAAGTACAATGCAAATTTTTCAATGTCGGTCGACTCTATCCGCAATCAACTACAGGTGGAGCCTCTTCTGCTGCAGATTCCACACCATGCCGAGGACGGGAGCTTCGCTGGTGTCGTCGATGTCGTCGAGCAGGTGGCTTGTCGCTTCATCGGTGATCACGGCTTCGAAGTTCAAAGGACAGATCTGAGTGCTGTGAGTGCCGCTTTAACCTCGACAGGCAGGGTCATGGATGAGGAACTGGCACACGTAACTCGGTGCATGCGCAAGGCGCGCCATGACCTTATTCTTCAGCTGACTGCTGTGGACGACACACTATCGGAGGCGTTCATAGCACAGCTGGACGCCACAGACGGTGATGAGGCTGAGGCAGAGCGACTCCTGTCCACAGAAGAGCTACGCTCTGCCGTGCGCCGGTCCGTGGTGCATCCGCCACGTGGTAGACCACCACTCATCCCTGTTCTATGCGGTGCTTCACGTCGCGATCAAGGGGTACAACCCCTGCTTGACGCCGTGACATACTACCTGCCATCGCCCTGTGACCGGCAGTTGACCGGGTTCACGAAGGATGGCCTTCCGGTACCCCTCCCCCCCGCCTCGGCCTCGCCGACCGTGCCGACTTTGGCCCTTGCCTTCAAAGTAATGCACGTGATGCACCCTGGCAAGGGTCAGCGCCTCCCCCTCGTATTTCTTCGTGTGTACAGCGGGAGGATCAGCCCTCGCATGCGCCTCGAAAATACGTCGCGACAGAAGCTCGAGGTGATCGACAAGTTGTATGTGATGCACGCGAATCAGCCAGTGGAGGTGCCGCACCTCGAGGTGGGTCAAATAGGAGCAGCATTCCTGACCCACACGTACACTGGTGACACCCTCTTCAGTCAGCCGTCGCAACATCTCCTCCATGCTAAGCAGCACCTGAAGCGCGGGGATGTGAGGGAGGAGGTCTACACGCTAGAGGGCATTAGTGCCCCGCCAGCCGTCATCTCTTTCTCCATTGAGGCCGCCACGCGCAATCAGGTTGAGTTACTGAAGAATGCTCTGACTGAACTCTCGAGGGAGGATCCCAGCTTGCGCGTCTCCGAGAACGAGCAGGGGACGGTGGTGGTGAGTGGGATGGGGGAGCTGCACCTCGAAATTGTTATGTCGCGACTGGCCAACGAGCACCAGGTGAAGTGCCGGCTTCTACGCGCCATCATCGAATATCGGGAGACGATCCTAGGAGCTCAGTCGCTAGAGCAGCACATGTGTTTGCTGAATGATTTGCCCTACGCGGAGTGCTCACTGGAACTTCGACCACTGTTGCAAGATGGAGAACACTGCAGCGTCAAGGATACGTGTCGTTTCCGCATCGATAGTGGATTGGAAGAAGACTTTCTCAACGGTGGGCGGAGACAGCAACAGAATGGAGCTTTGGCAAGTGGGGGTCGCATTCATGACGTACGTAACGCGAGAGAGGAGCTGCGCATCATCGCCGTCTCCTTCCAGTCCGCTTTGGATGCATGCATGCGATTGGGTCCTTTGGCGGGCTTGCCAATGCATGGTGTTGAGGTGGTGTTGATGCACTTTCGGAAGACGGGGGGCTCTCAACTGCAGGAAAAGTCGATGACCCACGTCGCACGGTCCGCGCTTCTCCATGCACTCAAGGCAACTCGAAAAGATAACCTAGCGCTATTAGAGCCAATGATGGAGATTGAGGTGCATCTTTCAGACTCTACTTATATCGGCAACGTGGTTAGCTCCCTGAACGAGCATAATGCGTTGACCGTCGATGTGCAGGAGGACGGTCGCTCCGTAAAGGCTGTCGTTGCAATGCGTAACACCCTTAGGTACTCGATGGAGCTGCGCAAAGCAGTGAAGGGGCACGCAAATATGTTCATGAAGCTCCACGAATACCGTGTTGTCGAAGAAAAGGCTGTACTCGCGCGTATTCTGAAAAATCTCGGTATTTCACATTAATTGACCTTTTCCCTCCCCCGCTCATATATATAAGTTCTTTGCATCGGTGCGCCTTGTTTATGTGTGTGTGTGTGTGCGTGTGTGTGAGGTGCGGTTCACGCGTTGGTGTCGGTGGTGGTGGTAGATTGATCTTCACAGATTATAGAGTCTTGAAAAATTTTTTTTACTCGTGCGGGAACACAGCTGCGTTCTGATATGCACCTTTAACCTGTCCCCCCCCCCACTGCTGAGTTTTATCCTGCATCGTCTCATCAGTGCAGGTGTGTGTGTGTGTGTGTGTGTGTCCCTGTAGCTCTGTTAAGGTCGTGTTGGACAGTAGGCAGTGGGGAATGTTGTGGCTATTATTTCTATTAGTTCTTCTGTGTGGTTCCATGTGGTGGGGTTAAGGGTGGGAGGGGGTGGCACAGTGCTCCACTTGAAGAAAAAAAGTATATTTTCTAGATGTGTGACGCAGATGCTGCAAATGTGGTGGTGCTTTGCTTTCTCGCCACCTAACGCGCGCTTTTTTGTTTTTTTAGCGAGCCCATCGCCTCGATAAGGTTGATCGATTCCTTGGGTCTCCCCCTCAGTGGGCGCAGTCCCCTTTTTCCCCCTCCCCACCCTCCCTGAAGCAGATGTGCCTCGTCGTTCTCCGACACCACTATTTGTATTCGTCCACGGGAGTACCGTTTGCTTCTTGTAGTGTGAACAGTATTTCTTCTGTGCTTCGGCTTGTTGGTGTACCTGCTTTATCCTTTTCTCATACTCCTTCTGCTTGACTTCATGATTCCCATGTTGCGAGAGACGGGGAGGGGGGGTGAGGGGTTATCATTGTGTGGTTTCTATGTGCCGCTGATGCGTATTATTATTATGATTACTTTTTCCAATTTTCTTGGGGAAATGTCAGCCTCGGCACTGTTTCAAGCTCCCCCTCTCATTCAACCACTCACTGACACACACACACGCACATGCACACACATCTGCTGGTGACTTCGTTTTGGAAATCTTCGACTGTCTCGGCCGCGTTTCTCCCCTGAATGTTTATTCTTTCGAGGTATCCGTGCGCGCGTGTGCGTTTGCCCGCGCAAGTGGGTACGGGGTGTAATAGACGCACGTGTATGACCTGGTATCGCCGGCTGATCGGCCTTTTTTTTTTCGGTGGATTACTGCCCCTGCTTTCGTTCCACCTCTCTTGCTCCCTTTTTCTTTCCTTTCTCGTGGCATCTTCCACTGCCTAATTTATTGTTGTCAAATATGTATTTAAAATACCCCCCCCCCACACACACTCACATCCATCTATAAGTATATCAAAATATTATTGTTATTATCCGTGAGGGGACGTGGGACATCTCCGTATGCAGCGCGTTATCACTGAATTTCCGCACCCGATAGAGTTTGTGGAGCACATCTACATTCCTCTGAGGGATGGAACTCGTCTCGCTGCACGGCTTTTCATGCCGAAGGACGCGTCGTCTACTCACCGCTATCCGGCTGTATTGGAGTACATCCCTTATCGCAAACGCAACGGCACCCGCATCCGTGATGAACCGATGCACGGTTTCTTTGCCGGTCACGGCTACATCTCGCTGCGCGTCGACATGCGTGGCTCAGGCGAGTCTGACGGTCTACTGCTCGACGAGTATCTCGAACAGGAGCAAGCCGATGCGTTGGAGGTCATTGGTTGGATAAGCGAGCAGCCCTGGTGCACTGGCGACGTTGGTATGATGGGCAAGTCGTGGGGTGGCTTTAATTCGCTTCAGGTGGCCGCTCGCCGGCCTCCTGCGCTGCGTGCTATCATCGTGCTCGGCTTCACAGATAACCGCTTCACGGACGACATCCACTGGAAGGGCGGGTGTCTGCTGAATGATAATTTTTGGTGGGGTTCCCTTATGCAAGGCTTCCAGTCGTGTCCGCCCGATGACGATCTTCTCGGCGACCGCTGGAGGGATCTGTGGTTGGAGCGGTTGGAACATATGCCTCTCAATGCGGCCGACTGGGCGGAGCACCAGCGCTACGATGCCTACTGGCAGCAGGGATCGATTCAGGAGAACTACAGCTCTATCCAGGTACCGGTGCTGATGCTTGGAGGTTGGGCAGACTCGTACACGAACCCCATTTTTAGTTTGCTGGAGTGGTTGAAGGTGCCGCGCAAGGCTATCTGTGGTCCCTGGGTGCACGCGTATCCGCAGGATGCCACACCGCTGCCACGAATGAATTTCCTGCGTGCAGCAACCGATTGGTGGGATTATTGGATGAAGGGGAAGATGGACAATAACGTGCCGAGTTGGCCAGTGTTCCAGGTTTACATTGAGGATTCCTTGCCGCCGTGTACAAGCAAGCCAGTGGTACCTGGTAAGTGGGTGGCCATGGACGGGTGGGTGAATGATGAGGTGCCCATGGTGACCTACCGCCTAGGTGCCAGCCGGTGCTTAACTGAGGTGGGCGAGGAGGGCGTCGCCATGGCCACCGGCACGGTAGTGGTGCACACTCCGCTGAACCACGGGCTTATGTCGGGGGAGTGGATGGGTGCCGGCGTGTTTGGTGAGACGGCCGGAGATCAGCGTATCGACAACGGCTTGGCCGTCACCTACACCTCAGCTCCCCTTGCGGTGGCGATGGATATTCTCGGACAGCCGACGTTCTCTGTGAGCTTGACTTGCGATCAGCCAAAAGGGTTTCTGTTCGCCCAGCTGTGTGACATCGCGGCTGATGGGGCGGCCACACGCATTACATATGGCATGAAGAACTTGGTACATTGCGGCCCCGAGGGTGACAGGGCCATTGCTTTGGTGCAGCTGCGGGAGACAGTGCAGGTGACTGTAAAAATGGATTTTTGCGGCTACTGCGTCCCTGCAGGTCACTGTATCTCCCTCTCTCTCGCGAACAACTACTGGCCCATGGTTTGGTGCTCGCCGGCGGATACAACGTTGCTGCTCGACGCGGCAACAGCCACTCTCCGGGTCCCAATGCTTCACCCAGGGGCAACCATTGCTCCCGGTCCGGATCCCATCCCGGAGGTGGCGGCCTCGACCCCCAGAACGGTATTGACCCCTGGCAGTGTGGACCGGGTCGTCTCGTACGACGTCGTGCGAGACACTTGGACTTGTGTGACGGACAGCATTGGCGGTGTGTTCGCCGAGGGCATCTTTCGCTTAGATGACATTGACACAACGCTGGAGCACAATGTACGCCGTGAGCTAACGCTTAGCAACCGCGATCCACTCTCGGCGTACTACAGCATCACACAGAAGCTCAAGGTCAGCCGCCCACGCTTCATCACAGACGTGAACATTGCAAGCACCCAACGATGTGATGCGGAATACTTGTACATGCAATCGAATATCAAGGCGATGTGCAATGGGGAAGAGGTGTTCGAGAAGAACTTCTTTCGCCGTGTACTGCGGGAGGCGATCTAAGTTGCACCTCGTTCCCCCTCTTCTCTTTCCCTCTAGGGCGGATATCAAGCAGACTCAAAAAAGTAGTTGCAACATCCCTGACCTTTTCCACCTGCACTTTCGTCTACAGGCACGTGCCCGGAACGGGCGTAACCCCCCCCCCCCAAAAAAAAAAAAACGAAAGTGTATGTTGTGAGGTGGGGAGGGAGCGGGTGTGCTCACGCCACACCGCGTGTATGCGCACTCCTCTTTGGCCTGTATATGTGTGTATCTTTCTCTATTGTTGACATGCTCTGTACGTTGCTTTAGTTGTGACTTTGACTTCTATAAACGGTTATCGACATATATGTGTGTGTGTGTGTGTGATTTCTTTCTGCAGTTTTGCATATTTTTTCCCCATCTTCCATGAGGATGGCACATGCATATTTTGTGCGCTGTTCTTGAAGTCGGTGGTGAGGGAGAAGGTGAGGGAATCAATGCGCGTCCGTGTGGCGTATACCATATGGACCCTTCTCCGTGTCGTTTGATCTTTTCGTTTTTTTATTTTTTATTTCGCGTCGGAGGTCTCCTTGACGCGCCACATTTTTGCTCATGTGGTGTTGTTGTTCACGGCAGCATGTTTTGCGTTTTTTGTCCTCCCGTGTCAGAAAAAAAAAATATATATATATATACTCCGCGTATGCGCTCACCTGATGTTATCTCTGCGTTTTAGTCCTTCTTTTTTTTTTTGTTTACTGCTGCTTCTCCGACAAAGTTCTCCCTTCCCTCAATGCCCTTAGCGGGCATTTTTCGGTGGTGTTATGGCCCACTGTACGGTGTACGCACCACCTGCGTGCTTGGAATTAACGTGGTGCCCGCCACACGTCTATGGTCGCATTGCGGGATATGGGAGGGACGCATCTGTGGTCTGCATGGTATGTACCAACACCTTTGCACAGTATTCGGTGAAAGACGTGGGCACCGACGAAAAAAATAGTTTCTGTCTCCGCAGTCATTTCCTGTGGTCGGATGCCTTGCTTTCGATACCTGACGCATGCGCGCGGAAGGGGGGGGGGGACGGCGCGCGGACACCAGGCACACATTCTCAATAGTCGTCGATGATATTTTCCCTTCGCGGTCAGAGAAAATGGTTTCATGTCTGCGTTTGATAAGGATAGGTCGATGGGAATTCTATGCTACATTGTACATAAGCTGCATCGGTACGCGAATCATAGGGTCTTTCTTCTTTTGCACGCAAATGTGTAGATAGTGTTTGTATTCGTTTCCGTTTGATGGGTTGCGTACTGATCTTCTCCCCCTTTTCCTCTCTGTTTCTCTTGCTTGCTCTTCAGGATGTTTTTGTTTTATTTATTTATCGATGGGGTGCTCGTTGGCGTAACAGCTTACTCGTGTGCATTCATTTTATATCATAAAGCCCATTAACCCTTGATATTCGCGAACACAGAGGTTTGACGGCGCTCGTTCCGGTCGCCTCTACTCGGCAGAGTTCTCAGTGCAGCGATGTCTTGTTTCTTTCCCCTTGTCTTTCTATTGCGGGTCAGACGTCCCGCTCCCCTCTCCACCTCTTCCAAAATATCTCTCTTCTTTGTCTGAATGCATTTGCAAAAAAAAAAATATCGTACTGTGCTTTCCGAACTCAATTCTATACACCTCCTCGCATTTCCACTGACCTATGTATTTGCACCTAATTGCGGCATTCAAACACACATTACACCTCATACACACATACGGGATTTGCATATAACGCTTTGATGTCCCATATATAGATTCCGTACAGTTCTCTCGCTCGCTTCCTCAATCACATTTTGTTTTATTCATCGCTTTTTTTTTTCTTTTCCTTATGATCGTCTTGTCGCCTTTTTATTTTGAGTTTCCTTAAGAAAGACGAGAAAAGAAAGTGTATTTGAAGTGCTAATCCATCGATACAAAATTAACTATCTATCGATTTGTCAGTGATTTCACTCATTCCTCACTTTCTTTTTGTTTTCCACCTCTCATCTCTCTCACATGCCCTTCGTGTGGGGTTCTACTTGCGCTCTTGTTGAGTTGTCCTTCCGCTTTTTCTTTTTTTTCTAAAATTTTTATTTTATTCGTGTTGCGCGCTCTGTCTCGGTCCATTTAAAATACACCGAATTTTGTGCACCGAAATTTAAACAAAGACAGGACACAGGGGGAGGAGGTCTCAGCACTCGAAAAACACACACGCACATACACAAAAAGAAAAAAAATTGCACACGAATAAACTCCGGTAAAGTCAGTCATTCACACACCGCCTGCGATCTTGTCATCTGTGTTGCATCCAGCTTTTTTTTTTGTTTTTCTTCCAATCCCACGTTGCGCATGCCCTTGTCTTGAAGAAAAAAATCTGCACACATAGCGTTTCATCACCAGCAACCTCAGTTGACCTGCAGGGACGGCGTCTCCCTGCCCCCTTTCCACGCTCCTGCTTCCCCAAGGACTCCTCTCTTTCGATCACTCCGCGCTCGAGTACGTGTGTGTGCATGTTGAACAGATTCTCATTATTGCTGCACTGGACAGACGCTCGTTGGTGAAGTGCCGGACCCACACGGATATAGCATACTAGAGTCTATATATATATATATATATATATATGTGTGTGTATTATAGGGATTAGCGTACAGTCACGAGGAAGTCATCGAGCGACCATCTACAACTCTTGACGATTCCTACGCAGTCTTCACATACGGAGAGTTCTCTCTCACGCACACACACATACACAGACACAGACATCATACACACAAGTCACAGCTCCACGTAAGGATATTTATTTATTCAGAGAGCGAGAAAGTTACAGTGAATTTCTTATTTGCTCGGTGCTTGTGGGTTTATTATTATTGTTATTTTATCTATTTTTTTTTAGCCGTCTTCACTTCGATTTTTCACTTCTCTTTTCCCCGCTGATCGCCACTAACTTTTCTATTATTATATTTCTATCTAAATTAATTATTTATTTATTTATTGTTGTATTTCCTCTTCAGTCTTGGCAAGAGGAGAGGCAGTCCTTTCGATCGTGAAATACTCTACTTGTTGAGCTTCGTTGGAGTGGAGGAGTCTCGGCCACCTCTGCATACCCAGATACACGCCCGTATACACGTGGAGACCCCTTCAGTGTATTTCCCCCCCCTTTCCTTTAATGAAGGAAAAAAAAGAGGTGTAGCTCAGACACAAAACACACACTTACACACACACACACACACACACACGCACGCACGCACGCACGTACCCAAACTTTCTGGTTGATAGCTGCTAATATTTCAGGTGCACCCATCTATATATATATATATATATATATATTAGTTGTGATTTCTGTTCAAGAAAAAAAATACAAAATTGGAAGTCTCCCCCCCCTCTCCCCTCAGTATCACTCACTCACAGTCGCGTGTTGTTTATCATGTCCTCTTCCAACGAGCTCAGGCGCAGCAGGGGTGCATCTGGGGCGGAGGTTGAGATGTCGCAGGAGAGTGCCGCATCGCAGGCGAACAAGTCCTCCCTCCCACAAAAGAGTAGAGACTTGGCTGCTTCAGAGGCGCTGCCGGCCTTCACTACGACAACTTCAAGTGTGATGGACGAAAGCGTTGACAATAGCACTGATGGTGCCAACATCCGCGTGCTGTATCTCGACGGTGACGTGACATGCGCTGCCTGGCGCACAGTTCCAAATGTCGACGCACTCAAAGAGATGGTTCGGGAGCATAACCAAAACTTTTTCGCATCCCCATCACAGCCGGACACTGCTGACCGTTTCTCGAACATTCTTGTGCCCTCCTCCGTGGGTACAGCTACGGTAATAAGTGCGTCACGCCCGCTTGGCGCTCCACTCATCACTGAAAAGACGCAGAGTGTGCCTGCTTTTCCGGGGATCCAGCTGTCCCCTTCGCCCGACGGCGGCGCTCGCCCCTCGTGGGTCAGTATCAAAGGGGCTACAGAGGAGGAGCTGGTCGATATTTTGGAGAGCCTGCCGGTACATGTCCTTACAAGGCGTCGCATCATTTCAGTACTCGGTACGGGTGTGGATGCCATGGGTCTCGGGGAAACAGAATCCAGCGAGAATGACGAGTCCTTCAGCGATGCAGACGATACAGAGTGTTCCAACGCGGGTGGTGAGACTGACGACCACGCCATACCTTCCGCAGCAGTGCGCGACAACTTCCTCGAGTACTTCCCTGCACACGGCTACGCGGTGTTGTGCTTGCAGGCTGCAGCAGTGTCGAGGGGTGAAAGCACGCGCCGCGGTACCGTTCAGCGCAATGGGATGAGCCCACGTGGTGTGCCACTCCCATGTGCTCCGGTGGTGGCTTTGGCATTTGAGTCAACGCTGTTTACCTTTAGCGTTGACAGTTTTGGTGGGGAGGGAGATGTGCGGCTCATCATGTCGAACTACCCATGGCCGAGCGGGTTTGCATCCAAGACGGCTGAGCCCGGTACGCCACAGGTTCCCTTGCTGGGGAGCCTCTCAGGATCGCGGGTGTCCACGACCGGTCTCGGCAAAAAGGCCGACCCAATCAAACCGGTGCAATGCGACGCCCCTTCCCACGCAGTAGCGCACCACCAAAACGGCAGCGTTTCCCATGACGGGAGCACTCCGGCAAAGGATGAGCTCAACACGGGCTCGGGTGGCGCGGCGCGTGGCGCATTTGCCAGTGAAAATGAAGTTCCCGAGAAACTCGTCTATAACATGGATACTTCCGCAGTCGATCGTTCATTCCCTTCTGCGGGACAGCATACCAGAGAATCCCAGAGGCCCGTAATGCAGTTCGACTCCCCCAACGACCCATCATCGCCGAGCCACCGAGCAGCCACAGCCATTTCGGTGATCTGCAGCTCTCTTGTGACCGCAGTCGTCGCCTACCTCCAGCAGTCCACCCGTGCGGTACTCATGGAGGCAAACCAGTTGGATGAGCTGGTGCTTCAAATAATGCCCTCGCGCGTTGATCAAGATGACATGCTTCTCCGAACGAAGAACCTGCGCCACCTCACAGCTTTCTTGCACATGGATGCCCTGCAGAAGGAGCGAGTATTGAAGGAGCTGCTCTTGCCGGCTATGCGATGGACACCGTTCTCGCAGTCTACACAGGCAGTGGAGCGCTACCAGCGCACGCGTTCATCTCTGCGAAGTACGATCTTGAAGCTGCGTAAGGGTCGCGACATCATCAATATGGCGAGTATGACTCTTGTTTGCGGTGTCTCATCGCGCCTTCTGTCGCACTGCAACTTTATGGACTACCTGAACCACATGCAGACCAAGATTGCTGTCATTGTGATGCCGGTCGCAGTTATTCCAGGTTTGTTTGCAATGAACGTTTACGTGCCGTTCCTTGAGGGAGAGAATCAGATCCCATTCTTCTGCATCCTTGGCATCTCCATGGGGCTCATGCTGATAGGTGTTTTGCCTACAGTATACAAGTTATTCATGTACAAGCCACCAGGCGCATTGGCGACAGTGGAGTAGGGCAGAGGAGAAGAGAACAGGAGGAGGGGAGCAGGCAGGCAAGGTCAAGCAAGCGGGGGGGGAGGGCGGTCTGAGGAACGTGAAAAAAAAATGGGGATTATAGTCATTGGTCGCTTCAGGCGTACCTGAGAGTTGCTTTTCTCCCTTTGTCTACATGCGTGCAACTTGCTTCCTCACTATCCCACTGCCCTCCGCCTGTTTCCATCGGCCAGCTCGTCCATTTTGACATATATATATATATATATATATATATATATATATATATAAATGTGCGTGTTCGTGTTCCTGTGTGATTTGTGTATGTGTCCCTCTTTGATTTGTTTTCTCTCAACTCCCACGGCCCTCATCATCTCTTTTTTTTTTTACCCCATCCCTTCGACTACTACCCCGTCTGCCGTCGCGCAATTCATCTTTCCACTCCCTCTCTCCCTCTACATCTCACCCAGTTGTTTGCGTTATGACTTCCTGTTCCCTTTGTCTTTTAAGAAACATCACGCCATGAAACGAAAACAACAACAAAAAAAAAACATGCTCAAACAAAAAATATAAAGACACACACACACACTTACATATGTGTATCTCTATCTATCTAAATATACATGTGTGTGTGTGTGTGTGTGTGTGTGTGTGTATGCAGAACTGTACGCCCGAGAGGAGTTGCAAAGTAAATTTGTTATTTTGCGTGTTTCGCTTAGTGTAGGGAACAACAACAACAACAAACAAAAAACGTGTGGGTGTGGGTGTGTGCGTGTGTGTGTGGGGTGGGGGGGGTGGGGTAGGAAAGGGCGGAGTGAGTGTTTTTTTCTCTTCGCTTTACTATCCCGTTTTCGTAAGTCGACTTCTCTGACGTTTTTTTTTCGCCTTACGGAGTTTCACCCATTTTTTCATTTCTCCTATTGTCGTGTGATCGCTTACAAGACTCATCACGAGAGCAAGAGAGGAAAATCGATACACGACAACCGCACCATATAGACCATTATGGCATCTGCATATCTTCGGCCACGCAACTTCCCGTTGCCCGTCCGCCGGCCAGCATTCCAGGATGACTCAAGCTCTCTTTTCACTCGTCCAGAGCACACCTCTTCAAACAAAGTCACGTAAATTAAAACAAAATCAGCTGAACTGTTCTAAGATAGTCGTTGCACACAAGGGGTGATCACACACTAAAAGACATTTTAACTACCGTAACCACGACTGATTCTCATCCCTTTCTTTGGCCGTCAGCCCAACACCTCACCCTGGTCTCCAGCAAACCTCCGTCCCGAGTCACTGTGTTTTCTCGCACACTCTTATCTCCACGTGAGCTACACACGTACACAGCAACTAGATGTCGTCGCATTGTCGTCTCCGCTCCTCGTTCTGCTATCACACGTCTCCCGGCTGTGCTGTCCTGTCACTGTACGCTGTCGGCGCTACTGCTGCGCAGATCTCCGCGTTGGTCTGCGCCGCACCGCACGCCCGCTTTCCGTCTGCACTTTTGTGCGGGTGCCGTTGTGAGCGTCGGCGCCTCCGGCTACCCTTCCCACTCCTGTTCGCCTTCCACTTCCCCCCTCTGCTTTTCCCTTCTCTCTGTCTCGTGTACACCACACACCCCCGCCAGA
>CM007348.1:602581-619984 GCA_000333855.2 Endotrypanum monterogeii | reverse complement strand
GTGTGCGGCAGTAGGGGGGGGCGGGCATGACCAACTGAAACAAAAATATAGTGGATTGTCAAAAAAAACTAAGAAGTGTGTGTGTGTGTATGCGTGTGTGTGTGAGGCGAGCCTCGTGAGGCCTCGCGGGGTAGCAGGCCCCGTGGTTGCGGCTAAGGCACCATTGCCCTTCCCCTCCCACCCGCCCCTTCATTGTCAAAATTTTTTTTTTGGTGCATCTCTCGTCTGTCTCTTTCCTTTTCTCTCCCGATGGCCTGTCTTCATGTTTTTTTTTTTCTTTTTTTTTGGTGCATCTCTCGTCTGTCTCTTTCCTTTTCTCTCCCGATGGCCTGTCTTCATGTTTTTTTTTCCTGTTGTGTGGCGCGCCAGCGAGTGGTGTGGTGTGGCGGCAGCGGTGGATGCGTTCTCGCTGTCCGTAACTGCTGTGCCCGTCTCGCTGCCTGCTGTCTGACGTGTTCTTCTACGCGATGCGTGTCTCTTTATTGGTTCCGTGGGCGGTTGTGCATGTGCCGCTGCCTTTGTAGACATGTGAGTGTCGTGCCTGGTGGCGTGGATGCGGAGCACGCCGACATGAACGGAGCGCGGGAGATTCTCCGCGACGTGAAGACCAGCGCCTCCCCGGCAAGACGTGCGACCGCGACGTGTGCGTAGAAGCGTCGGTGCACGGGTCTGGGTGGCGGTGCCCGACACGCGGTGTAATATCCCGGGAAGGTTTCTTTTTTTTGTTTTCGTATATTACGGTTCAGGGTATGCGAGCTGTTTTATTTCTGGTTGGGGTGACAGATTTATTGTTTTTGTGAATACGAAGTTGTCGGTGAAATGAATGTCTGTAACAGGGGAGGGTGGGTGCGAAGGCGAATTCGCTCTTCCTGGGTGGTGGGGCTACGCGTTACCGTCTTCAGCGGGGTCGATTACGGGCGTCACCCGCTCACGTTTGAAGACTAAGCTCATTTTCTATTTGAGCTGTGTATTCTCCTCTAGACAAACTTTATTTTTCTTTTTTTTCTCGCTCTTTCTGATGTCGGTTCACGCATTTGTACCGAATATGTACGCGCACACGTACATACACACACACACACACACACACAACGCTCGGGAGCACTCAAAAGTGTTTCCACCCCAAAAAACGAATAATCCATCGGGTGTTGCTCTGTTCTCCCATCCACAACGAGAGTGTCCTGGCCCACGGAGGAACTGCACTACTAACAATCTTTACGGTCATTATAAGCCGGAAAGTGTCAGGCAAAACGTGCAATTTTTTTTTTTTTTACAAGGTTCACTGGGAAGAAAAAAAGTAGGCGTAAAAAAAAATATTCTTGTCCTTTAAGGCCCTTTGCAAGAAAGGTCGGTGCTGGTGGTGGTACTTTCCGTTTTCTTGCCGTTTTGTCCTGCTCAACGCGTGATCCCAAAGAAAGCTTCGTTGTGTTTGATCATGTCACGTGTTCCGATCTCCGAAGAGCAGGCCCAGCAGATGCTGGCCAAGCAGGAGGCGCAACAGGAACGCATGGAGGCCTTCGAAGAGCAGAAGGAAAATATGCTTCGTGCGTTTGTTAGTGCAGAGGGCCGTGAGCGATTGAAGCGCATCGCGCAGGTAAAGGCCGACCGTGCCCACGCGGTGGAGATGCACATCATTCAAGCTGTGCAGAAGGGCAAGATGCAGCCTCCCATATCAGACGACGTCGTGCGAGAGCTTCTGGGCCAGATGTCGAACCAGGAGGCTGAAAGCAAGTCGAATATAACGATTCTTCGCAAGCGCATGGATGAGGACTGGTGAATCACTCCACACACACAAAAAAAGTGTTTTCTTGAAGCGGCTTGTTAGAGTATTGGGTATTCCCTTCTTTCACCCCCTGTCCACTTTTTTTATTTTTTCATTTTTTTTTTTTACGGAAGGCGGTGAGGGTGGTGGTGGTGATGGTGGGGTGCTCTCTTTAGTAGCTTGACCAGCGAAGCAGTGGCGATCGAGGCTGAGGGAGGTGCCAAGTAGGGTGTGGTGGTTGAGGTAGTGCTGAGGTCTCTCAGAGGTATTCAGTACTTCTCCCTTCCCTCATCTCCTACTGCGACGGGGGGGGGTCCTCTACCGAGACTTACTTCATCGCTGTGAGGGCATCTGCCATCTCTTTCTTCCTTTCCCTACCCCTACACGTTCCTGTGTTGTTGTGTTTCTCTACCCCCTCCTTGTCACATTATATATATATATATGTCTTTTTTTTTTGACTCCTCTTTTCCACTTTTCGGGTCATGTAGCGTTACTGCCAGCTGCACCACTACCACCCTCCGACGTCCCTGACCTCGCGAGTATGTGTGTATGTTTGTGATATCTAAAGTGAAAGGTGAAAAGAAAAAAAGAGCAACATGTATCCTGGGGTAGGAATGGGACGACACAAAAGGAACAAGGACTATATGATGGGGCTCACGAGGTGAGTAGATGTGTGGCGCGTGCGTTGTGGGTGGCCCCAAATCTCATGCGTGTTATGAAAGATCTCTCTAAGTCGTTAGGGAGAAAAAAAAAGAAAACAAGTGAATTCACTATAACATAGATGTCAATTGCGTGGGTGATGTTCTCTCCCGTTTCGCTTGCTCATGCATCATTGTGTATCCATTTGGTGGGCTCACTATTGAGTCCATTCATCTATACAGATATATTTTCAGATGAGTATTTATGCGTAAAGGGTGGCTGTTGCACCCATCAGACACGTCCCCGTAGCCGCCGAGCTACCGGCCTGAAGACAGCAGGCCACGGTGGGAGTGAGGGTAGAATGGGGATAGGGATCCGAGTCTATATATATATATATATATATATATATATATATATATTTATGCATATATGCACGTGTGTAGACGTGAATGTATGTGTGTGCATATCTGTGCGGGCAGTTGCTCACCCTCCCTAGCCGTCTTTATCCCCCCCCCCAGTGGCAGAGCTGCACTGGTTCTGTGATTAATTATTTCGCTTATTCTTCAATTTTTATTTGGTCTGCCTTTTTTTTTTCTTTTTTCGTTGGCTGTAGGCCGCGAGTAGAACGAAGGTCATCGACTTTCGCAACGCTATACCCCCCCCCCACCCACACACACACATCATCTCAAGTTCGAGGGCCTTTTTTTTTGTCTCACGGTGACAACTGCCTTCATACGATCACCCCCCCCTCCCCTTCCACCTCTTTCGATTTTTCTGCTCCTCACAACACCTGCTCATTCTCACTTGTTGGATCACGTCGATAAAAGTATTTGCGCACGGGTGCGAAGGTCGAAGGGAGGAAAAAAAAATCGAGCGATTCTCTTGCATTATGCCGAAGCGTCACCGACAGCCGGAGCCCATCGATGCTGAGAGCACAGGGCGTCGTCTGGGTGGTTGGGAGCATCGCACTGGCGTTTCGCCTAGCGGTGGTGTGAGAGAAAGGGGTTCGGCGTCTTTTGGGGATAAATTGGCGGATACTGCTTGTGTAGATGCCGTTATTACTGAGCGTGGGGTGGCGGTCTGCTCTCCAGGTGATATAACGTTGGCCCTGGAGACCCGAAGAAAAGCCAAGGATTTTCATGCCACGCCAGAGTCTCTGGAGAGAGACCGTCGGCAACTGAAGGCCCGTGCCCGACTTCGCCGCATCTCGCTTGACAAGGACGGCCAGGCTATTGACAATAGCGTTAGCGCAGAAAGGACGATGCAGAGTGGGAAAAAAAGGACTGCAGTGGTGGTGCCCGATGCGCATTTATTTTCAGCTTTGCCGGATAGCACTCCCTCGCCCGTATCGGAAGACTGTGATCCTCTTAGTGATGAGGAGGAGGAGGACATCGACCTGAGCTCTAACAGCAACGTTGGGGATGACGGTAACCAACCAAGTACCTGTGACTCCGCGCACAGCTGCGGAAGCGATAATGACAGCGCTGCGGAAGAAGAGGCCGAGTTGCATCAACTGCGGAAGGCAATCGCTGCGGCCCAGCGGCATCAGGGGATCAATGGTGGTGATGAGGGTAGTCCGAAGGCCAGAGACGACGGCGGCCACGGCAGCGGGGGGAGGGATGCCCACGACGATGACGGTTCACTGGATAGCGACGATGCAGACTCGGCGCAGTCCTCCGATATAGAAGAGGATGAACCAGAGAGCGACATGTCCGGGTTTGACAGGGAGCTAGACGATGACATGGAGAGCGAGGAGGATGAGAAGGACGACAGGGGTCGTCGTCTCCGGGTTACCCGCCGTGGAGGCGGTGCTGTCGGCCTGGGCGGAAGCGAGGCTGACGACGACGATGACGACGACGATGACGATGATGACAGCGGGGATGGCCTCGTCACTGTTGACTTCGGTGTTTTCGATATGGAGGCGTCCAACGTTGATGGGCTCCTGCATCTAATGGATCAGCTTTGCCCGGACAAGATGAATGCAGTCGATCGTGACGAACTCGGGCTTGCGCTCTACGAAAGTCCCTACACGAGCGTCGTGCGTCTACAGAACAACGGTGAGGACACCGCGGGGGAGGAAGAGCAAGAGTTCTATGGCCTTTGCTCCCTGCTGGACGTTGCGCACGGGCAGGTGCTGTATCCCAACGCACTGCGTCCACTATGCGAACTTCTGCAGCGGCAGGTTTGGCGGCAAGCGGCCTCAGGCATTCCACCGGTAGACATCTTGACGAGCGTCGTGGAGGGAGCCCAGGTTGCGTCATCGCGTGCGAAGTGCCTTCTGCTTGTCTCCGAATACATCCGCAACATTCCGCTAGAGCTGACCGTTCAGATCCTCCAGGATTTACTTGATCGTGTCGATACAGCCAGCCAGCAGGAGGCAAAAAAAAACGTGGCGCAAACCTCGAAAGAGGCTATGGCGACGCACGAGCATCCCATTTTCGTGACACACCCGAGCATGTTTGCGGTGTTGGCCAAAGTGCAACGTGCTACCGACGCGCCCGTAACGTTGCTGAGGAATTCCGTTCTACCTGCTTCGGAAGGCAGCGCTGATGGGACGGGCAATGCTATGAGCGCACCCACTGCATCTCGCCGGAAGCATAACGACAGGAGAAGCGTAGTCAAGAAGAAAAATGACGAAGGGACTGGTGGCGGTGGTAGCAGCGGTGGGATGGGTGCACCGGAGAGTCACCTAGACCTTACGCACTACATCTTCTGGAGAGAGGAGGACAGCATTCTCTATGAATTCCGCGATAAGCGTGTTGCCTCCCTTGTTTACCGCTGCCGTCCGCAGTACGACGGCCAACCAGAACACGAGCTACCACTCTCAATCTTTTTTGTGTTGCAGTACGGTGCTGTGCGACAGGCCGTAGGCGAGATGCGACGGCGTCAGACGATAAAAACAGCGGTGGAGCGGTACTGAGTGGGAAAGAAACAGGGGAGGAGAGAGGTGAAGATAGGGTCTCACCTGCTTCTGAGAATAGAACAGACCGCACCGCCCCTTGTGAAAGCGGCAGGGGGGGGGAGAGAGAGGGAGGGAGGGAGGGGCTCACTGTTGGTCTATGCTTGCTCGCTCATGTGCTTCTCACACGGGCCAATCCCATGTTTAAGTCTGCCTTTCCCCTGGAGCACAAATTAGGAAAAACAAATACGATCCACAAAAAACAATATCGCTCCCACCGCATGCCGCGCGCTGCCTCATTTCGTATTTTACCTTTTTGCTGGTCCCCTCCCCTTCCATTCGCCTCCAGCTGCGGCACCGCCTCTCCCATTCGATGACATCTCTACTGTATTGTTTGAGTAAAGGGGGGCGTTAGTATATACATATACACAAACAGATTATATATATATATATATATATATATATATATTATCTCTGTGCCCTTCATTTTGTAACGAACGTGTACTGAGGAGTGACCATTAAGTAAAAAAAAAAAATGAGCACTAAAAAGACGGAAATAGAACTTGTAGACATTACTTGAGCGCACATTAAGCTGTGTTTTTTTTTTTTTTGGTGGAGGATGTTGAACATCGGTATTTCATCTGTGCCACCCCAATGCATCCTACGGCAGCTCTCTCTCCCCCCTGTTTTGACATGCGCTGGCTGCTTTATATTTCCCAGTAGAGTTCGCTCAGTTCGAGCCACCGCGATAATAAACAAAAAAGCAACAGAGCGAAATGCGGTAAACATGGATCACACGGAAGGAGGGTCCAGCAACGTAGTCCGTGGTGATACTGCACTGTACTGCGCAGCAGGCATCGCGACTCGACTGACGTTGTTTTTGTTTTGTGGTGTAGGCCGGGGGGAGTAGAGGGATTACTGCTTCATCTCTTTTCTTCGTCCGCAAGTCTTCCCTCGGTGGATTACTTCCCCGAAAGCGCACCAACGAAGGTGGTGTGTGTGTGTGTGTGTGTGTGTGTGTATGTGTAGAGCGGGGTGGGTAACGACGGCTCTGACGACCGAACATGTGTAGGGTCGTCTTTCCGCATGAGGCCCCCTCTTCTGTTCTTCCACTTCATCTCTTCCTTTGTGCTCCTATTTCTATGTATGATGCCAGGGTGAAGTCTGTGCTTTGGCCTGCTGACTTCTCAAACCTCCCCTTCTTGTGCTCTGTTGCTCGGCGAGGCGAGAGGGCAGGGCAGGGAGAGAACCTTTCCACTCCGGTATGCTTCCGTCTACTCGCAGCTCTGGGTGTGGAATCACTTCTTCCACAACCGTCGACCCGTTAGCAGTGTTGCGAGACCCAACTGCTGCCAGTGATGCCGAGATAACGGTGAGCATGTTGTTGATATGGTGTGATGCTTCGGCGCCAGTTTCGCTTCATGATAGCACAACGCATATTTCGGCGATGCGCCGAGCTGCTTCTCATATCCTTGGCTACAAATCCCCGCAGAGCGCAGAGGCGTTGAGGCGTCGCTATCGGCAGCTTGCCATGCGCGTGCACCCGGACAAGAACGCGAGTCCTCAAGCGTCCGAGGCATTTAAAGTGCTGCAAATCTGCTTCGAGTATGCACTAGAACAGTGCGAGCTTGAGGCCCCCAGTCGCGTTGGCGCACAGGAGCAGGCTGGGTTTCCCTGCGCAGCTGACCCGCCTGTGTCGGAGAAGAGGGACACCTATGGGAGGGGTGTGGCAGTCAGGGGAGGGGTTGCCAAGTCGCATTTCTCGTCGTCGACGTCCTCCTCTTCTTCTTCTTCTTCCCCTTCTTCCTCCACTTTCTCGGCTTCCTCATCGTCCCTTTCTCCACCCCTGTCTCCCCCGTTCAAGGGCGGTAGCAGCAGCAGCGGCTCACGATTGCCTTCGGGGGTACACCGGTACTCTGCAGCCGCAGCGAAGACATCTGGGCTGGGGTCATCTGCCTTCACAAATCCTCCGCCACAGGTGAGGGCCTCCGTCCCAAGAGTGGGATCCCACCGGTCAACGCAGTCGGATCACCTTAATGTATTTTTCACTGCCGGCGGTGCAGCAACAGTGCCACCACCGAGCGTCTTTGGTGAGAGTAGCTGTAGCCCTGCCATGTCTCCTCCTCCTCCGATCTTCGACGCCAAGTCGGCTTCCGAAGGTGTATCAGCAACGCCTTTGACACACTGTGTCAGACATCGAGTATCGACAGGTGTTGACACTCAGTTCACGGGTGCAACAACAAACTTGAGTCAAGATCCGCCGATCTTATTTGATTGTGTGTCGGCTACTCCACTGACACCTCATGCAGACAGCATGGCCGACAGTGCAGCAGAGGCGACAAGGCAGGATTCTTTGCAGCAGAAGCAGGGTGCCCAAGGGAAAGAACTGCCAACTTTGGCGGAGTTGTTGGCGTGGCTGGACGCCGTGGACGATGAGGATCAGGGCACTCCAGGGAGGACTGAGACACGGGCCGGAGGCGTGTCTCCACGAGATGACATCAAGGGCTTTGGGTCTCCGAGGTTTAGGAGTCATAAAACTGCTGCGACGACGGCATCGTTGAGGACACACGGAGTCCAGTGCTTTCCCAAAAGACACCCAGATAGCTCTCGCTCTTTAAAGGATCCAGGTAGCAACGGGAACCGCGACGGGGCTGACGCCACATTGACTCGCCTAGAATCGATAGCAGCAGTCCCTGTTCATGTTGATATGTGGACTGCGGCGGCGGCCTTCGGTGCTCCGGCGTTGACTTCATCGACTCTTGCCACTTTTTCGAGTGCGCTTCAGGAAGAGGTGAGGCATGTGCACGGCCGCCACTGTTCTCCACCCCATTCCTTTCCTCAGCTGTTTTCTAGCAGACTGACTCACTCATCTGTGCGCAGTCGACGAGCTGGTGGCGGCGGTGTTGCGGGGACTGGTGCTGGCATCACCAATAGTAGTCGGTGTACCTTTGGAGGTGAGCGGTGTGCCTGTGGCAAGGCACTACGTGGTCGTTGTTTTCTCTGTGAGGGGTAAGCGTGTGTTGAAGGACATCGTGGTACGGCAGTAGGGACCTTCCGGGTCCTCTTTCTCCGATGCGCTGTCCCCACCTCCCTACCCCCTGGTTGCAGGAAGGTGTGTGGGGGTGTGTGTGTGGGGGTGCGGGTGCACCTCTCCCGATAACGAAATAACATAATTGCCCTGGCTGAAAGCGTTTCTTTTCCCCGTCCTCCTCCTTCCCTTCTTTCTACAGACAAAGACACCACCACGAGCACCATCACCCCAGAATCCTCTTGTTTTTTTTTTTTGTTATATCTATCGCGCAAATACTCCTCTTGTTCGGTCGCATAAATATGAAAAACAAACTAAAACGCCTTGCTACGTCCCCGGTGAATGTCGTGTGTGGATCGCCTTCTCTCTCTTTCTCTCTCTCTCTCTCTCTCTCTTAGCTTTTTTTTAATATTGTGAGGGTACTGCCTGCGACTGCTTTCCGCGTGTCACATTGAAATTTTGTTTTTTCAATAGCTTGTCTTGACTCTGCTTTCCCCTTTTCCCCGGTTTTTTATTTTCTGTTTCCCTCCTCGAATCCACAAAGACGTAGAGGACAGCGGCAATAGCCAAGTGTCAACGCAATTGGATATTCACCAGTATACTCACAGTATATATATATATATATATATATATATATATATATATATATTTTGGAGATGTATAAGGGTTTTCTCGCTCTGATTCGGCGTTTACGTGCTCGGATGGAAGTGAGGGAGGGAATCACGTGCGCCACACTTCCTTCACTGTCTCTGCTTTTCCCCGTGTCCCGGAAAGTGTGTATTCGCAACTTTTTCTCTTCCACACCCATGTTGAGTCTCAGCGACCCTCTTCCTTCAAAATTTTTTTTTATTTCACCATGGCTGACCACCACCACCACCTCCATCATCATCATCAAAAAGGAAAAAATATTAAACATGACGTCAATCTTTGATGAGACTAGAGACGAAATGTGTCGACTCGACTGAATGAGCGTCTCACTATGGGATAGATATTTGCGTCCGTCTACGCTCATTTTGACAAACATTTCTCGATTCCCTTACTGACACTATACATACGCACGCGGGTGGTGCTGGTCCGCTTTACCTCCACTTTGTGCATGGGGATTCCCAGTATGAAATGCTCATGCAAACACAGTTATGACTGTCCTTGAGGTGTTTAACACATTATATATATAAATATATATATATATATATATATATCTTTTTATTCCTTCCTGCTCCATCCGATATTGTTCTCCGGAGCTTCTTTTGTTGGTGCAGTCACGCATCTCGCTAAGATCGACTCCGTTTTTTCCCCATTTTTTTCGCTCGTGGTTCCCCTTTCTCTTACCCTATTTTCAAAGGGAGGGGGCACCAGTACATCTAGAGGACCCGAGATCTCGCCGAAAATCTACTAGAATATATAAAAGACAGACACACACACGCACGCACACAGGTTATACACCTTGCATTTTATCGTTATTTTTTTTTTCTTAATAAGCTGTGTTGGGGAGTGTATTTTCGATTTTCATCCTTCTCCCCTCAAAAAAAAAAAGGAATATCAGCGCCTCGCAGTCGTACCTGATATCGTTGGCTTGTGACGCGCGCGTCTAGAAAAAAGATATATATATATATATATATATCGAGTTGGAATTCGAGTCTGGGAGAAGGACGGAGGACATAGCACGGAGGCAAAGCTACGGGTGTCTCTAAACGACTCGGAGAGCCACTCAACCAAAGGAAAAAAAAACTTTGGTAGTTGAGAGAAAGCGAGTATATCTACTCGACTTGACAGCGAGACAGATCGGTGGTGGTGTCGCGCAATACGCAATATATCAGCGAGTACTGACCGACGAGCTTGAGACTTGAAGAATATTTTGGGTGAATCTCCTGAGCAAACGCTTCCGTCTATCACTGGGAAGTTTTCAGACACGTTTCTTTTGGTATATTCGTGCATCACAACTTGATTTTTTTTTTCTTTCCTCGCTCTCAATTGCTCTACATTTTCATTGTTCGCGCATATATCTTCTTTTCTTTTTTTAATTTACAATTTATGACGAGTCTTCGGTAAAAGTACCGAGGAATCTTTTTTTTCTCTCCATCATTTGAGACATCACAGTTTTTTTTCGCTCCGTTGCGGTCACCTTTGTCGTCATCGTCATCGTCATTTTTTTTTTGTTGTGTGTGTGTGTGGTGTTTTCCTTGAGAGACCAGTGACTGGGTGGGAGCTTACCCCTCCCCTCCCCCTGCCCCCCTCTCGAAGATATTTTCTAGAGATGTCTCTCTCGACGCACCGTCCTGTTAAGGGCACCACGTATGGGGTTGTATGTCCTGTGTGCTGCAACCCCATGGACTTCGAATGCCTGACTGAAGCGATGTACGGTGTGCGGTGCCCGGTGTGTAATGCCATGATAGATCTCCGAAACCCCGCAGAAACGCTTCCAGACACTGACACTGGCGTGTATGTGGAGACTGCGGAGCGTCACAAGGTTGTGCACTACTCGTCTGAGGTAGAGCCATCTGTAGGTATGGTTGCTAGCGCTCAGGTGAACAAGTTGGTGGAGAGCCTAGAGGCGGAGAAGCGTAGGGTCATGCCATCGCAGATGACAGGCGAAACGATGCAGGCGTTTTCTGCTCAGCGAAGTCAGGCGATGATGAACAGTTTTTCTTTCCTTTTTCCCGTAACGTATGCGATAGAGTACATCTTTTTAGGGAGGACACCGTACGCGGAGATCGGAAATGTTCGGATTTTTCGCAAGCGCATTCCCCTTTATGGACACATCAACATTTGTGCTCCACGGACGACTACATCGTATTCTATGCCACTCGTCTTTTCCTCTGTGATGTTCATTCTTTTCAGCTGGTTTTATGCACATATGGGTCTGGAGTGGATGACGGTGTACTACAGGCTTGAGTGTGTGCTCCTTTTTTCTTTCTATTGGTTGACCTTTCGTTTGGCGTACAGTGATCCCGGGTACGTGAAGCCAGGCTACATGGACGACGATGGCGGCGACACAACTACCTCTGTTGCTGCAAGGGACGTGACACTGCGCGACATTGAGTACAACAAGCGGGAAAGTTTATGGGAAAACGTGGATGGGGTGCCGATGGAGCGAAAATGGTGTTCGACATGCAACATGTATCGTCCTTTGCGGGCTGCCCATTGCTACATTTGTGGTCTATGCTGTTACGATCATGATCATCACTGCAGTGTCGTCGGTGTCTGTGTCGGACGTCGCCGCATCGAAATGTTTATTTTGTTGGTGCTGGTGTCTACCGTGTCCTGCCAGGTTCCGTTAGTCGTAGTAGTTTGTGGCCTATGGACAAACGCGGAGAAGATCACATCCAGTCTTCATTTGGCTGCGTGTTTTTTGATGATCGTTTTGCTGTTTGTTTATTCCACTTTTCTCTCGGGAACGTCAGTGTCTATGCTCGCATCAGTAGCGCAGGAGATGACTACCCGCGAGCGCATCCAGCAGGTGTACGCAGCGAAGCGCAACCCGTACAATCGTGGCTTCCTCAGGAATACCTATTACCACCTCGTGCAGCGCCAGGTCGCCCCGTCGTTATTCAACGACGAATTTGTGAAGAAGTGCTTGCTGCAGACGCAGATTCGGACCGCGGGCACTGGTTTCACGATCACGTGTGTCTGAGCAAGAGAGAGGGGGGGAGAGAGAGAACATAGGGGAACGAGATGTATTTATGATGGAGGCGTTTTGCGTTTTTTAAATTATTGTATGTAAATGTAAAGGTATATGTGTCTGTGTGTCTTCGTGCGTGTGGGTGTTATTTTTTTCTCAGTGATACCACCTCGCCCAACTTTTTTTTAAATTTCCTTATTGGTACGCATTTCAACAACAACAGTGATGACCACACACCCACAAAAAAGCTCGCTTCATTTCCCTGGCACTCAGGGGTGCATCACTCACTCATATACACCATCCTTTATCCTAAAAGCGAGATAGACGTAAGCGTTTTTTTTTTTTTTAACGATGGGGGAAATCTTATCGATAAATATCATGGTGATTTGTGCAGATTGCATAAGAAAAGAGTCAACAAATCCTTTTTTTCTTTCCTGGTTGGCGCGCGTGGGGTGACGCCCTTTTTTTTTTCCTGAGAGTTGCGTGCTCCTGATTGCATTCTAATATTTTTATTTCCTTCAATTTTTTTTTTTTTTTTGTAGGGAACGGACATACCAAGGGTCTCCTGTTGCTGCCTCTTCCCCCTCATCTTCTCGGTGTCTTGTCTCCTGGTCCCAACAACATCTCACGCTTTGCGTCTACGGGGGTCTTGTATGCCGCCTTACTCGCATAGGGCACCATCGCACTGAATGTTTCTTTAGGATTTTCTATCACAGCCTCTCATGTCGCAGCGCCATTGACCCTCGCTCTTTTGTTTGGGGCAATATGGGAGGGAAGAGAAAGAACCGATCTTGTGGACTGTATGCGAGTAGCAGGCTGTACTGTGGCATAGAGCGACTGACAGCCGCTCAAATGGCGTACACCCTGATCATAGAGCTCACTTCGCTTCTCTTAACTGCCGCGCGGGAGGTAAGTGCATCTGTGTGTGTCTGTGTGTGTGTGTCTCCTCAGTGCAGCTGGGGACCACCAGGTTTCCGTGTGTTTGAATATTAATCTGCACGCAATCTCGGATGTGCTTTCGCACCTTCTCTTTTTCTCCCTTCTTTCTTGTATTCGTCATACACATAATTATTGGCCGGCACTACACGCCCGCAATCCTCATTGCTTCTGAGTTTGTGTTGTGTCGGTGTATCCGAGAGAGGTGAATGCACTGACATTCATTTTGTGCTGTTTCTCCCCTCCTTGTTTATCCCCCCTCCTATTTTTGGTGGAGGGTTACAGTCACACTTCCCTCACCTTCCTTCCTCCTCAATAACCCCATCTATACTTTCTGTGTAGGGCAATGGACGAGGCACAGAAAAATAAGTCGCATAAGAGCAAGACTGTCGGCAACAAGGCCGCCAAGAAGGATGCGCTGCGCAAGAGGCGGGCCGGCATTGATCTGGAGCAGAACCGCGGCAGTAATGTCAAGGCATTCCAAGGGCCCAGCGCGGGCGGCCACAAGGCACAAAAGTTTTTCCGCTCCATCGAGAAAAAGGAGACGGCCTTGCATGTGCCGACAATGGATAAGACGCTGCGCCATATCGTAGCCGAGCCACCCCTACTGGTTGCTGTTGTCGGCCCACCTGGCGTTGGCAAGACAACGCTGATTCGCTCCATGGTGAAGTTCTATTCTAGCCGAAACTTGACCTCCGTGCGGGGCCCCGTGACGGTGATCGCCGGCCGATCGCGCCGCATCACCTTCATGGAATGCCCCAACACGTTGGCATCTATGTGTGATATGGCCAAGGTTGCGGACTTGGTCCTGCTCATGGTGGACGGCAACTACGGCTTCGAGATGGAAACGTTCGAGTTCCTCAATATTGCGCAGGTTCACGGATTTCCGAAGATGTTTGGCGTGGTGTCGCACCTCGACGCCCTCAAGACGGGGAAGGCAATGAAGAAGCGGAAGAAATTTCTCCGGCATCGCTTCTGGCATGAGGTGGCGGCGGGCGCGAAGCTGATCTGTCTATCCCCGATGGTGCGCGGCATGTACAGACCCACCGACGTGCTGAATCTCCATCGCTTGCTCATCTGCGTTGAACCAAAAATCCAGGCTTGGAGAAACACACACAGCTGCGCGGTCATTGACAGGATGGAAGACATTACGGATCCAGACGTCATCGGCGCCGATTCGTTGCACAGCCGCACCATCGCCCTCTACGGCTACGCACGTGGGAAGCCGATGAAGGGAGGTCAACTTGTGCACGTTCCGGGTCTCGGAGACTTTCCAGTGGTGCACCTCTCACACCAATCAGATCCATGTCAGATGGACAGGCCGAATGCGGACAGCAAGGAGGCCGGAAATCACCGCATGCGTCACCTCAGCCTTAAACAAAAGAAGCTTTATGCTCCGTATTGCGACGTCGGCGGCATCAGCTACGACGATGATGCCATCTATATCCAGGAGGACTCCGAGAAAGGGGGGATCGAGCGCAGCGGTGAGGGACTGCAGCTGCTGCGGGAGCTGCAGCATGTAAATCCAATGGATGCGACACAGGCGAAGTTGCGTGTCATGCCCCATCGGCGCCGTCCCATGAATTTCCTAGACGAAGAGGGTATGGAGCTGGATATGGAGGAGGTGCGCCTGCCCTCGGACGATGAGGAGGACGGTGACGATGACGACTGGAGCGACGATGCAGGAGATGCGTTTGCGCGCAGTAACATCGTTGTTGACGACGAAGACGACGCGGACCAGAATCAGCAGCGCAGTGCACTGCGGCTGTCCGACTTCGGCGTCGCCGAGGATAGTGAGAACAAGACAAACACTGCCGACGGAGATGACGACGACGAGGGTAACGGTGGGGCTGCTCTGGCGCCTCGTCTGCTCAACGACCCAGATGCGATCCGATTGAACGTTATTCAGAATGATTGGAGTGATGCCTCCCTGCTGTGCTTACTGAAGGACCTCTGCGTTACCGGAAATTGGGAGGCTGGCGCGGAGGGCGGCGACGGGGAAGACGCCGGCGCCTCCGAGGAAGGCAGCAAAGGCTACGACAGCAACGACGAGGATTTCGAACTCGAGGCGTGTGGGAAGAAGCCGCTGTCGGGTGATCGCAACGGTCGAAGGGGTGCTGCCGGTGCGGTTGAAGGGTTTTCTACCTCGGGGTCTGATGGAGGCGGCGAGTCCGAGGACGGCCAGGTCGCCTCTGGCAGTGGCGATGCCGACAACGACGATCTTGGCTTTGGGGCTGTCACACGTGGATCCCGTGGGCCGGCAGCCCCCCTCACCAAGAGAGACGCGTTGGCGTCTATTGGCTTTGGCAAAAGCAGCGGCGGGCGCGGCGCGCCTGGTCGAGGTGAGGAGGTGAATGTCGATGACAAGTACGATGGCTACAATATCCTTGACGACGACGACAACGATGGTGGGGTGGATGGCAAGGAGGCGGCTGGCCCTAGCAGCTCAGGTGGTGGCGATCAGGAGCTGGATGACCTCGTCTCCAGCTTTTTGACCCACGATTCTCCTCACAACGGCCGTGGTGGGCGCCGGTCCGGCGGGGCGGCTGTTGAACGAGCTGCTCTCGAGAACGAAGACGGTATCGAGTTTTTCAACGAGGCGACGCGATACGAGCGCGATCTCAAAGGCCCTGACGGCCGCCCGCGTACGCGCGGTCGTCGCGTGAACGCAGAGCAGGAACGGAAGGCCGAGGTGGAGGCAGACGCTGAGGCTGCTGTGCTTCAAGGTGGCAACCTCACGGAGGAGCAGGAGACGCTACTGCTCAAGAAGATGGCTAAGAAGCGCGCGTTCGACAACGAGTATGACACTGGCGACGCCGACGGCGGCAAGAACACAACCTTCAGCTACTATCACCAGCTGAACCGACAGGTGGAGGAGAAAAAGGAGCGCATCAACGAGGCCCTCGAGGAGGTCGGCGATGATATCGAAAAAAAGATTCAGTTGGTCGGCTACTTCAGTGGGCTTTATTTGCGTATCGTGATAGAAAATGTCCCTGTGGAATTTCTCAAGACTTTTGACCCCACTGTGCCGTTGATTGCGGGCGGCGTGAACGCTGGCGAGGATGAGTTTCGTATCGTACAGGCTCGCATCAAGCGCCATCGGTGGTACCCCAAAATTCTCAAGGCGCAAGATCCGCTGCTCCTCTCCATGGGCTGGCGGCGCTTCCAAACGCAGCCAATCTTCTCCACTGAGGACGCGAACGGGCGGTGCCGCTACCTCAAGTACACACCTCTGCACATGCACTGTCTGGCAGCCTTCTACGCGCCTGTGGCACCGCCAAACACAGGTTTCCTGGCTATTCCAGTTCGAGACCCGCGTGTGTCCTCCTTTCGCATCCCCTGCACGGGCTACACGATAGGGAATGACGTCTCGACGCCCATCGTGAAGAAGCTGAAGTTGACGGGTACACCTGCCAAGGTGGAGAAAACGACGGCGTTCATCAAGGGTATGTTCAGCAGCGACGTGGAGGCTGCCAAGTTCATCGGTGCCAAACTGAAGGCGGTCTCGGGCATCCGTGGTATCGTCAAGTCTGTTATGAAGGGTAAGCAGGGTCTCGTTCGCGCGACCTTCGAGGACAAGTTGTTCCCGTCCGACATCGTTTTTATCCGTGCATGGAAGTCTGTGGAGCCGCCGCGGTACTGCTCGATCCAGCGCAACTTGGTGGACCCCGAATGGGTGGGTATGCGAACGATGCGGGAACTGCGTTTGGACTACAATGTACCTCTCCCCCGAAACGGCGATTCCGAATACACCGAGATCAAGCGCCGTCATCGGGTCGCTGATGAGGACGATGACCTCACAAAGCAGAAGGTGCTCATCTCGCGCAACCTCAAGATGCAGCTGCCCTATGATATGAAGGAGGATTTCATTCCGATCAGCCGAGGTTCAGCAGTGCAGGAGCGCATTAAAGGGGCGACCACTGTGGCACCAGAGCCACGAGAGCAGCGTCGGCAAGCCCTGCTCGACACGTTTGCGGATCGGGCAGATGCCATGGCGGTGAAGAAAGATGCAGCAAAGAAGCGCGCGCGCGACCGGTCGGCAAAGGCGGCGGCTAAGGAGCAGGAGGTCTACGTGCAAGGCCTGAAGAAGGCGAAGAAAGACACAGCCCGTATGCGCGAATTCCGCACGCAGCATAAATCTCGCAAGTAAAATATCGCTCTGCAACACTCGCAGACGGCACGGATGGTGAAGCAAAACGAGTGTGTGGCTTAAGTTCGTAGGCCCTCCCCTCCCTCCCTCCCCCCACATGCACACACGTACACACACACACACACACACACACACACACACACACGTACACGGAGGCGTGGAGGAGGAGGGAGTGGCAGTGTGGAGGCATGTGGGGGGGGGAGAGTACGGGCGAGGAGAGAGGTGTCAGCGATAAAATTAATGTTTCGTGTAATGCAGAACTCAGTGGTTATTCGTATTGGTTATTTCATCGACGAATCCCCCCCCCGAAAAAAAAGAAAAAAAGGTGCTGGTGCCGGTGTATATATATATATATATATATATATATATACAC